>VCRD01000841.1:59445-195701 GCA_006783055.1 Trinorchestia longiramus
TTCTGGCGACGAGAACATCAAACAACGTACTGATTTAAATATATGTGAATGAAAGCCTGAATGAAAAAATGAATATCGTCTAACAGCACAAATTTAAAAAAAAACAAGTACTCAGGGCTTGAAAGTACCTAATTTCACTGTTACGAAATCAATTAAAAAGTTAAAAAAGTTGCTACGTAGGGGTAATGATATCTTATTTTATGAATAATATTTGCACAGAAAACCGAAAACGCACAGGTCACAGCAAAGAGTTTGATGCGATATTATTTCACATCCACAAATTGCTCTTGACGTGAACGCGTGGCTTGAAAAGCCACAGTTCAAAGGGCTCTGCAAGTTGAATCTGTTTGTTGACTTAACCACAATTTACATAAATGGTTTTATAATGATCCACGATAATGGACTGAATATACGGGAGTCAAAGCTAATTCAGTAATGAAGTTACAGTGGAGAGGAAATGGTTTTCAGGATCTCATCATTATCTCGGACGCAGTTGGAATCACAGCAGCCAATGGCTTAGTGACGTTGACGCTGTTTTTCGCCGCTGATCATTTTGTAACGCTGACACTGTTTTTGGCGGCTCATATCGTGACACTGACACTGTTTTTGGCCGCTGGCCAACCTTGGACAGCAGTACAACAGCACTGAGACAAGAAACTGGGTGCAGATAATGCTATTTATGTTGCTGAATTCGATAAGTTTTCATTTAAACCATACCTGTTGGATGCACAGACATGTATCCTGCAGCGAATATTATCGTGCAATAAATACTGTACGTGAATCATAAATAACCAGTGAAATACTAATGCCTAAATTTGCCTCTTAAAAAAAATTACGAGCCAAGAAGATTTATTCGTCGGTATGTACCTAATCGTAGTTGTACATAAATTTAACGTGAATATTCAATACTTCTGAACTTTCTCTGCTGCATTCATCAATGCAAGAGCTAATCCTGATTAATGGGTTTCCTTATTCCGTGATTTTGCAGGCGCGGATGCGGGTGCTGGAGACGCAGGTCCTACATCGGAGCTTCCGTCCCGCATTCCGAGTTCTTCCCCAACTGATCGGGACGAACAGAGCGATAACGGCAACTCCCCTACTTTGCATTCCCCAACCCCCGCCCCGACGTGTCTTCCCCACGCCACCACCTCCTCCCACTCCATCAGCCAGCTGTTAACCCAACCTCACAATGCCCCTTCCCCATCTCCTCCAAGCCAGCCTCTCCTCGTGACAACTTAACGCGTCAAGCACGGCCTATTGCTTAACTCTTTTGTTCTTGTTTTATTGGCTGGAGATACGCAGCACTGATGAGCCTGTACGATTACATATTTCCTCAGTTCGTTGAGGCAGTGTACGTTCAAAATAATGCTTCAGGAATTAGAGGAACACTGTTTATGCACGTCATAATCGATCTCATAAGAAATCTTCATTGTTTTGTTTTCTAACTTCGTTATGAAGTTAAGACAACGAAGTTATTGACGTCGAAAAATCCAAAGGTATTTGCTCGTCAATACTCTTGGAATTTCGAGTGCCCACTGCGTCGAAATGGCCATTTTTTACTTTCATTTCCGTCACACTGACACACGTGCAAAACTCGAACTTGTGAGTTGTTATTTGTTATTTGAACTTGAAATGAATTCATTTATTGATTCTGCGCACCACAACTCACACAAAAACGTGCATTAATGCATGAAAGCGTTTTCTATTGTGATGATGTAGTAACACACAAAGTTTTTAAATTAACATTATGACGTTTACTTGCGTCTTGTTATCCAATTTCGGTTGAACAAGTACAGTGATTTGTGATAACCCTTCTCCTCCCTCACCCCCTCTCGAGCTGTCAGCAACAGCTAGTGAATTTATATGATGATCTCTTTCATTTTTAAATCTAATAATATTATTCTAGCAACCAATGGATAAGGTATTTAAGTATTGAACACAGAATTCATAATGTAAATGAACTTTCTTTCGTCCTGTAAATTCTGTGCATAAAACATTCTCAAGGAAACGATGAATGACTTTTGTAAAGTCTTGCCTGTGGTCCTGAGCAGCGTCATGCTGAACGTTGAAACTCTACAACCACCGATGCTTAAGCTCCTGCTTCTCATATCAAAATCCGAGAGCGAATTCGCGGTTAACCATATCATTTTTGAGAGTATCGTATAAATAAATGTGCGCATAAATAAACTACATTGTTTTATTTTCCGTATTGAGATCGATTTTGCCACGCATTCACCTATTGTTGTATCGCAATGATAACATGCTTTAGCAATTCCCCGTACGTGATGATGTGAGCAATTGCGTCAGGAGTACAATACAAAACATTTTAAAAACAAAAGTCAAATAACAATATGAAATTAAATCTAAAATTCGAAAATAATTACACATGTTTTGTTCTTTTCTCTATTCTTGTTCAACTGAATCAACAAATATATGAGATCAATCCGCCTCATCCTGAACAAAGGGAGAGGATGTTCAGCTGTTCAGCTTATGATGCCAGCTCTAAAGTACTTGGAGAAGATAGGTTTCACCTTTTCTCACGTCCTTGCCAACTTTATGTATAAAACCCTAACGAGTATAACGAGTCTTGAACCCCTCTACAATTGTAGTCATTGTCATTGTACAAAAGCAAGTGTTACACACTTGCTTGCTTCCTGAGCAAATAAAGGACGGAAACGATAGAAAAATACTATGAGCACAGGATTTTGATGTTTTTTTACGTAGTATAAAACTGCTTTTGGAGGTAAAGTCCCTCATCGTTGACAATTACTTTTAAAAACTTGTTCACGGTATCAGAACAACTTTTTCTCAGAAGATTGGCGTACAAAAACTTGATGCAAAGTTTAATTTTGAATATGGTTCCAGATTTAGCTTTTAGCAAGTCATAATTTCTGGATATCGATAATAGTGTAAATGTGATCAAAGAGTTTACCGAAGTCCACGTAGGATACGTAAAACACAATAAATATAATTACATGCTACGCCAGCGTCAGTTGGTATAAAAAAACGAGCCACACCCATGCAAGAAAATTGCTTATCGCAGATCTGTTCAATTAGACCAGCAAATGCCAAGGTGTTGGCTTAGGAAAGTAGCCCATAATATTCAAATTTTGAATTGTCAACATTCATGAATGAATGAAATTTGTAGCGCAGAAATGGTTGGTTTCACCACCAAAAATTAGGTTACGCTTAACAAGGCTTTCGAATCACAGACATGATTGATGCTCTTATGAAATTTAAGAAAATGGCTAGAAAGAAAGTATGAACTTAAAATTAGATTTAGACTTGGATTTAGGGACTTCGAGTAGATCATTTTTATCATGTACTATTTTTATTTCTGATTGAATTAATTTACAGCCATTTGTTTTTCCTTTTTCCTCTCCTTCTTCTGATTCTCATGTCTATCTGCTTGCTATTTTTATTCTTAGTTGTATTTTACTGTTTTCATTCTTTTACTTTTTATTAGCACTATTCATTTTTTCTGCCTCTTGTTTATGTGATTTTTATCACGCTTATTATGGTGGAACTTTGGCCTTGCTCGACAGGAGTACAGTTCTGAGTCACTAAGTCTTGACTTAAGGTTCTTTGGGCAGAACTTTGAAATTTATAGCTTAGTTCTTTATTATCTAATGTTAACCAATCATTGAAAGAATTATGACTCATAGGCTTCTTGTTTTTGAGTTTTTACTACTGCATCTCCTACACACAGCCTGAGTCAATCGGATAAACAGATATTTTTTGTGCTAGCAAGTAATAAAAGGTTGATACTAATTAAAAAAAATTGGTATGGGTTTTAATCTGCTTATACAATCAGAAAAATTTGAATATAAACTATAAAATACGTTGATGGTAAACTGTAGCATACATCACGCTTAATGTTAAATTTCTTTATTCACGCAACTTGAGTTATTCTATGAATAAATGTTTTATTTAATTAAATAATAACAATTGATAGATTGGTTTGTATCTAGGCTGTTTAATTAACGAAACTCCATAAAAAATAAAGAAACAGATGAATCCAATTATGATAATCATAATTATGAGTTCTGTTCTCCAGATGAAATCATTGATAATTAACTGAAAAAACTTATAACTACGTTAGATAGCAGAAAAGAGTTCAGCAGACACAGTATAACCAAGTTCAGCAGATTCAGAAGAAAGACGTGTAGTACATTCAGCATGAACAAATTGAGTAGACTCAGTAGAAGCAAGTTGAACAGACTCAGTTGATTCAATTTCAGTAGACTCAATAGAAAAATCATCATTATTATTATGTTCCTAACTTAACGCTCAGTAGTAAAAACTGCAGTAGACTGAGCAGGAGCAAATTCAGTACATTGAGCAGGATAAAAGTTATGCTGACTTAGTTTAAACAAGATGATTCAACTCTGCTTGAATAATTTGTGCTGTTCAGGCAGTTGAACAGCAACACTGGCCTTTATACACTCCTCTTGTGTGACTATGTATATACGTATACATATATCAATATGCCGTTGGAGAATGTTGAATCATATATGTATAATATTATGGGGGATTCTTCTGGAAATATATACATGGTTAGAGGTTACTCAACCAGACTATTTGCTCAAACCATGTTTAAATAAAGTAAAAGAAACCCATACACGTGATAGACCATTAAATGAAGGGTGGACAGCACTAGTGGACTACTTGCATTTTTTCCCGTGGGAAAAAATGCAAGTAGTCCACTAGTGCTGTCCACCCTTCATATAGTAAACTACTGGATCGTAATCGCCTCTGTCAGCGCTGTGTTAGCGACAGCACGGGAGTGGACTACTTGCATTTTTTCCCGTGGAAAATATATTATGTTTACCACGGGAAAAAATGCAAGTAGTCCACTAGTGCTGTTCACCCTTCAAATATTCGTGATAACTACAGTGCATGTGTACTGTACAGGTATTCGAAATGAATTACTCATGGGGTACCCACAAGTGCACATACTCGTAGACGCTTGATGTATACTCATCAAATGAGATTTATAAACTCTATTTCTGTTGTGATAAAGTATTTTTAGTAACTCTATGATTTGAATTTTATAAAACGGAGAATGTTTCAGTGAATCTTTCAAAAAATAGGAAAAAATATAGGATGGTTGTTCTATATAAAAGAACAGGATTGTTCTTAAAGTAATCTAAACAAGTTAATATTTTCTCGCATGTTATCTTGCCAAAGATTTTATGTGCACAAGGAAGTTAGTTTTATGCTTTACGAAACAACATTTCAATGCATCACGTAAAATTTAAGATAAATTAAACAAAATTGGTTTCTGAAACATCGAATTCTGCTTTTAAAGATGAGTTAGTATTTTATCGCTCACAGGTTTCATAAATGTACAAATGATAACTTCAAGGTTTTCAACATTTCCAATAATTAAGAAATTCATGGGCTATGAAGCTTTTAACATTGCGATAATTTATAAGAATTGTTTAACTTATTTGATATATCAATTAAAAATGCTTAATAATATCCAACACAATTTGAAAATCAGTTGAGATTACGTATAGATTTAGTGATGATCTTCGCTTGGAAACCTGATAAACTGTATCGTTTGAAGCAGCACGTGTGCCGTTTGTGTTAGAGAAGTTAGAACGGTAAGATCTCGTCTCTTTAATTCAGATATTGCACTCGTGAAGGTTGCTTATATACTGAAACATTCAGCGATGTTTTATATGTGTCAGTAAGCATCACAACATCGCCCGTCAACTCACGAGTGATGTTAAGAAAAGCCATTTCGCAAGCAAGTTGGCTCAGCCTCTCATGCTTTACCCTCACATGCTTTGCATGACTCTCTTTTGCTCAAATATTTACAAATATTACAAGAAGCCATTGCTGCCTGAGCCAGGAGACTAGGTCGGCCATCTCACGCTCTAACTGCTACAGAGCATCGTAATGCAGCTTACATGGCAACTTTAAATCCATATTTTCAAATCTACTTTCGTATTAAATTACTTAAATAATTATCATTATCATAAACTGCATGACTTTTTCGTACTGATATAGGCTTAGTATCATAAAAATGCACCTAAATTTTTTCCCTCCAAAACAGTGGTTCCCCTCGTGTCTTTCCGCATATATTTTATTTGTAAGTTTAACAAATGTCATATAAATAATAGAATTTCACGTTTGGTGCAAATGTGTCGGAATAGTCTTTCCTGATAGTCGTTAAGGACGGCTGTGTACTTTTTTATTTCCATAATTACTAGGAACGAATGAAACTTTTCAGAAGTCCTCTCAAAAAATTCGTCTGGCTGCACAAAAAAAATGTGCCTTATGTTTATTATGATGAAACAATTTCTTCTGAGTCAGTATTTAATGAGCGTACACTACTCACAATTTTTTATTCCACTCTTTTAGGATTAATAAAGAATTGTGGAACCTTGGTGCACTTATCACATAAAAGATTCCTACCTCCAAATCTTAAATTGTACTACTACAGTTGCACACAATACCGAGGTCGTGGCTGCTCCGTTACCGTGGCACTGCCAAAAAATTCGTCTTGACCAACGCCTGTTCGGGCTTCGTTCTATCAGCCATGTAATTCTGGTTTACGGACCTTGTTCACGGAAAACTATTGATGATTTATCAACTCGGTGTCGGTAATTTACAGATAAAAGGAATGCTGTGATGTGTAATTTCCTAATTCACTTTCCCTTTAAAATAGCTTTCGATTAGATCTGTTTCTTCACTTGACGTCTCTTACCGAAGTAATCGACGTATCCAGTACAAAAACTCGCTTTAAAAAAAACTCGCTCCAGATGTACAGTAGCGAAGTAGGAGCGTTAAGTGGTTCTAAACCAAACTGCCACGCCACTTGTTCAGGTATACAAACAATAATTATTGATACTAGTAAAAACATTAATTCTACAGGAAAAATGACTCCTGATGCAGGTAAAATCGTACTATATTCTCTACGAATCCACAATTCAGTTGTTTTGTTAGTTCAGCACATTGGGTTTTATCAAATCCCTATGAATATTTTTATACAAGTCTTGCCTGAAATATTCAGACACACAGACTTTATACGCCAAACTCAAAAGGCTACAAAAATAGTACGTGACTCATGCACGCGTTTGCATCAAGATTTCACTGCTGCTAGTGACAAAACAGAAATGAAATCTTGGAATTCGTATATTTCTTCAGAACCTAACATGTCTGAATGAAGAAGTAAATGCAATCATGTGTTGAATGAAGCCCTGTAAAATAAAGTGAATTTTTTAAGATGCCTTTAGATACTAGATTTTGAATGTCATCATCGTTATATATTTCTAAGGGATACATGCCAATAACACCACTTTTGAGCCAAGAATGTTTTTTTCTCACAGTTCCTGTGTTTCTCTTACTGGAAGTGTACGTCTGTATGCATACTGTAAATCCTGATGGAATTAGAATGTAGAGTATTCACAAACACAGGTATATTGCTTGCGGTAGCTTGTACGAATTTCTGTAAAGTTAAAACTATCTAGAAAGGACTTTTAATTTTATGCTCATTTTTTGATCCGATACAATAAATTGATTCAAAGTTTTAATTTGCGGTTAATTTTGTAAATAATTATTCTGTAAAACACAACGGCTGCTATTAGTTTTTTTGGTGATCTGATTGTACAGTGTTTTCATCAACTTTGAAGTTCATTTTAAAAGAGTATTGTTCATGCTAATTTGGAAGAATTAGCGCTCAGTGATGTATTTAAGGGGAGATAGAGAAATAGACTTCATTTCAGTATCTCTATAGAAAAAAAACGCGTGTAAGTTTTTCCCTGTGTACTGAGAAGAGTAAGTGCATGTAGGAAAAAATATTACAGAATAAGAAGCAACTCAGCATTCCCGCTCCTGATATTGAATTACTACGCAGAATGCCAGTCATCTGTCCGCCAAAATCTTGGTATTTGTGTAGAAGCGTTCAAGTGGCCAAGAGTGTCGAACTCCTACTCGAAAATGACCCGCAGCATTACGCTATCTTTGGCCTATTATATGATAAAGCAGGCCACCTTCATACATATGTAAGATCATTTTTATTGAAACCTAAAAGACTGGGTTATTTATCTACTGCACCCTGTATGTGTAAGGGAATATGTGTGCAGTAGTATAACACAACTGATATTCAACATGAAGGCTGTTTAACATTTCCTAAGGTGTCAGTTTTCATCGAAATTTGCACTACTGAAAATTTCCTTGAACAGCTTGATGAACCCATTACGCTCGCTCACTTAATTTCTACCATTGCCTACTAATTCGCAATGAACTAATGCACTGATAAGCAAAGTTCTTTCAAGCCTCATTTGCTGCGCACAAACACGGCGTACGCTTGAGGTGTAAAAAATTGAGGCTTCAAAGTAAATAGGAAACAGATTTGAGTCGTGATGGATCTGATGCACAGCTCACAAATTCTTTTCTTTACCTACATTAGAGCGCATCTCAAAGCATTTCCTGACACACGCTTTTGTCTACGCGATTAGAAGTGTACGGTGGCTTTATGACGAAGTGCGCAGTGCCTTTATGAATGCAGGCATGCTGACTACGCTATAAAGAAGAGCACAGTGGATTTATGTAGAAGAGTTCAGTGAATTTTTACAAATCAAACAGGATTTATAAGGAAAAACACAATGGTTTTCTCCAAAAGAGCTCACTGGTTTTCTTCAAAAGAGCTCGCTGGTTTCCTTCAGAAGAGCATATCGGTTTTTTCAAGAAATGTACAGTGGTTGATTATGGAACTGCACTAGTTTTTAGAAAAAGAGCACAGTTACCGTGTAAAAAATGCAGACTAGATTCATAACGAATACCACACTGGCTTTATGCAGAAAAACTCAGTGGTTTCTATAAAAGAGCATAGGTGCCATATACAGCAGTGATTTTAACAAATAACAAGTTTTTAGTTTCATAGATAAGAGTACAGTGGCTTTGTGGAGGGCACAGTGATTTTTCTTAGGAACAACGCAATGATCGGATATATATGAGCTCAGTGGTTTTTATTAATCAGATCACAGTCAAGTCATATTCTCACACATGAGCACAGTGACGTCATAGTCTCATACATGAGCACAGTGGTTATACAACCAACAATGAAACATGCACAGTATTTCCTACGCATACTTCCTTACACATACTTCCTTACTCATACTTCCTACACATATTTCCTCACTCATACTTCCTTACACATACTTCCTACACATACTCCCTTAATCATACTTCCTTACTCATACTTCCTAACATATACTTCTTTACACATGCTTCCTACACATACTTCCTTACACATACTTCCTTACACATACTTCCTCACACATACTTCCTTACTCATATTTCCTTACACATACTTCCTTATACATACTTCTTCACACATATTTTCTTACAGTCTTCTTTCAATTCTTGTAGAACTGTAACAGCGATCTCACACTCACACTGCGTACAGCAGGAGCAAACAAAGATGCATCGCAGAATTCATGGACTTACGATCATAATTATTCAAGGGAGACACATCAGTCAGCGGTGATAGACAGAGCATCACATTTGCATGCACGACATAACGTGTGCCATGTAGACGTCATCTTCCATTTTCCTGTCTTTCATCTTCGTATTCGCTTCCTACTTTCTGTTTGCCATTCTCTGCCTCTTTTCCCTCTTCACCCTCACTCTCCAGTTTCTATTTGTCATTCTCTTTCTCTCTTCTCTCTTCACTCTTGCTTCCACTTTCTATTTTCCTTCCTTTTTCTTTTTTCCCTCCTCGCTCTCGATGCCCAATCTATGCTTTTCTCTCTTTTCTTGTCGAAGTCTTTGCATTGACTTCCCGCTCCCAGTTTTCCTTACAAATTTGTTGCCTGTTATTAGGGTGATGATTATTTTATGCACGTACAGGGTGCGGCAACAGAACTTCCTTTTTTCAGAGGAAATTCCCTTCGATAAAAGGAAGTTATGCTACCGTACCCTGTATGATGTTGCCTATGATACATACAATTTGTTGCCAACATCCCTACTCGCGTCTAGTGTTTATTCTGTTTCTCCTCTTACCGTTATTCTTGTTATAACATTATGTGAAAGTTTCATTTTTCAAGCGTATCTACAAGCTACATACCGAAGTTTTATTACTCTATTTCTTAATAAGGTCTTCTAATTTCAGTACAGAAATTTGAAAAATGTCATCCCCTCCCAATTTGTTCTGATTTTCATGGCGATAACTGGAGAGTCATACTAAACTGATTCACATAATTTTTTTTAATAAATGAATTTTGACTGACACATTGAGGGTTGCAACAGTCATAATAAAGCAATTTTTCAACCATTATTGACAATTTAATGGTGCAGACGTCAAAAGAGTACTTTCCAAGGAGATAAGATCACTAAGCGATACAAATATGAATTCTGAATATTTAACATGAGTTACATAGCAAGGAAGTTGCTATCTCTTCAGCATCCAGGAAGTGGTGGCGCATGAGTAAGGTCACTCACTCCACCGCTACTCACGCCCTCAACGTAGTGATGCAAGGTGAGTACAACTTTTACTGAGTACGTGAACATAAAGAATCATATAATAACTTTGAAAGACCTGAAAAACATGGAAAATGCTCGACACTCTGATGACACAGAGCAAAGCTTATCATCTGGTTCCTGCTGTCTAGAACAAGCATTGTCTGAACAATCAAACTATTCTATTCTTCTATTGACAGATCAAGTTTTCGAAATGGAGCGAGGACTTGGTCATCTGCAGAACTTTGCGAGAGAACTGGAAATCGATTAAATACTGATTGGGAGAATAGCTTTAGAGGACCATAGCCCTTGGATGAGGGGACCGTCGACACCAAAGTCTGTCCCTTATTTTCTTTAATTAGAGCGAGGGAAGGAAGGGTCGAAGAGAGACCCCAGTTTTGCGACAGAACTGACAACCGAATACTGAAGCTTACCATGCAATTCAAATGAAAATTGCTTCGTACAAATTTAGTAGCGAATAATATTTTAATTTTCGCTGATGTTGCAAAAATTTGCACCCTTACTTAAGTTTTCAAGCAACGTGCGTGAGTGTGGCAGGTTTAATAATTGAAGGCGATAACGGAAGTTGATTGTGCAGTGGCTAAATTGTTTTATAATCAATCAAGATATAATTTTAGTTGCAAAGAAATTAAAGCAGCAAACGTTCGGTGAATGTGTCATACGGATACAGAACACGTGTTGTGGCGAGGTCTATTTGTCTATTATGTGACGCAAGTAAAAGCATAGACATTTCATGATGGAAGTTAATGGCCTGTAAAAGAACTGTAATAGATACGGCAAGGCGATGGCAAGTAAAAACATTGGTTCATTAGGTGAAACAAGTGAGTTTTTTAATAATGGCTTGTAAAGCATGTGTAGTGGTGTGTACGCAGTGATCATACAGAATGCAACCAACACAGTGATGCATAATTATACACATACGCATAGAGATAGACGAAATAAAACAGACACGTACGTTCCCGTAAAGCAATCTACAGCACAAACGTTATTATTGATCATAGGACTGACTGGGAGACTGACCACTACATACAGCGGGGGAACAAAAGCACACAGAAAAGGTGACAACTAGCAGGGCATGAAGTAAGAAAGCAAACGCACGGACAGAAACGCACATATGTCGATACTCGCACAAACACTGTGCGATTCCGACCCTTTGGTCGGAAACAGATAGAACAGAGTTGAAAAAACATCCTGGTATTAATGTTCTGAAAAACATTTAGAGAATTATTTCTTTATCCATACTTTTTGTCCTTTTTTAAGGGTAATGTTTAACGCTGATAATATAAAGTAAAATACTGAAAATACAATGTATGAGTTATATTTTTAGAATTTCTTGTCTCTGCAGCAACTGTTTCAGACCAACATCAGAAGTTGTATGCACCAACTGATTCCGACCAGAGGAGTATAAGCCATCCTCTAACTTATGATGCTTTCTGTTCACTCCCATTCTTTCCCAGCGGGCCTTGTTATCGCCTGTTGACCTCAGAACCCAAAACCCAAACCCAGATTCCAGAACCCAGGATCCAGGCTCCAAAATCCAGAACCCAGAACCCAGAACCCAGAACGCAGGATCCAGGATCCAGGATCTAGGATCCAGGACCCAGAACCCAAAACCTAAAACCTAGAACCCAGATCACAGAACGGGAAACTGAGTTCGGTGTTAAGGCGCCAGAGTTGAACAAAAATCGAGGAAAACTGAAACAATTGCTCAATTTTGAGCGAGTTTTTTAAGAACGTTGAGAATTGAAGTAAATTGTTTAGCGATGTCGTGTTGAAGATTTGTGTGCTGAAACGATACATTTTAGAGATGTTTTATCGTGAATTTTACTGAGAAGTTAACGATTTTGTGTAAAGATCATTCAAAATATCATGCCTCGAACAAGTTTTTTACACCTTGTTTCGTGCCATTTTGTAAAATATATTCTGACCACCAAGAAAAAACAAGAACATTTGCATTGAATAGTAAATAGAAACGAATAAGTTCAATAAAATTCTTTAGAGCATGAGGCGTTTTTATTCGTTGATATTCTTGCTTAAATATACTTACTTTCAGTACTGAAGTACTAGATTAAAAATCTATGTCCTGTTGTACTTAGTGCCCCAAATGTATTGAATCTCATCTAACACGCCAACAAAATCAATTACTTCGTCACTAGTCAGCTGGTTTCATCTTAGTGATGAATTATGAACACCTGATTAGTAAGAGAACGACGGCAATTGATTATTCTGCTTAATAAGTGATCGTCGCTGCTCCTGAGGTTAAATTTTAGTCGTAAAATGAATTCACAGGCAGAATTTAACGAAAGTTTGGAAATTGAAATGCTCTAACTTCCCTTGTGTTAGTAGGCAAACGTCTAGTAACATTGTCGGCCTTGTTTCAAGGAAAATTGGAATTTGTGTACAATCAAGTTTTGTTACCAGCCCTTTTCCTCTATTTTTTCGACACAAACCTCAAATTTTTTCCTTCACACTATCTATGAGAAGTGCTTATTAAATCATGTAGAAAATATAACATACATGAAATATCAACGTACGAGATTAAGGTCGGAGTACTTTAGTCATCACATGAATAACATTTCGTCCCTTATCATTCCTTTCAGAGTATTAATTACATCGTTATTTACACTAAAAATCATTCATTCATTTTGAACTTTGATTGGCAAGAAAATCCATTAAACATCTTTTGATTCAATGAAAATCGAAGTTAAAGAACGGTCAGGAGGTGAGGTTCAGCATTCAAGAAAATTTCTTTATATTTTCGAGAAGAATGGATAAGTGGTGACTGTTGAAGGAAAATACTGCAACCCCGTATGACATTTTTTTCAAACATGTTTTGAATGAATTTAATTCCTTGCAATAATTAGTTAAAGAACAACTGGCATGGTACATATATTTCCTGACCAACAGGTCTCAACTGTTATTAAAAATATGAGTATATTTAGGCGGCGCAGAAATTAGTTACTACTAATTATGACCCATTGAATATCTTGATACAAGTTTTCTAAGTTATCGAAACATACGTCAGGATGTGACAAGACAACAAACGGCATCAGTTCATCTTTTGAAATGTTTGAAAATATTTCCCAGTGCTCGATAGACAACACTAAACTGGTATCCTGTACCAGTACTCAGCAGACAACACTAGACTGGTATCCTGTACCAGTACTCAGCAGACAACACTAGACTGGTACTCTGTACCAGTACTCAGCAGACAACACTAAACTGGTATCCTGTACCAGTACTCAGCAGACAACACTAGACTGGTACCCTGTACCAGTACTCAGCAGACAACACTAAACTTGTATCCTGTACTAGTACTCAGCAGACAACACTAGACTGGTATCCTGTACCAGTACTCAGCAGACAACACTAGACTGGTATCCTGTACCAGTACTCAGCAGACAACACTAAACTGGTATCCTGTACCAGTACTCAGCAGACAACACTAGACTGGTATCCTGTACCAGTACTCAGCAGACAACACTAGACTGGTATCCTGTACCAGTATTCAGCAGACAACACTAGACTGGTACCCTGTACCAGTACTCAGCAGACAACACTAAACTTGTATCCTGTACTAGTACTCAGCAGACAACACTAGACTGGTATCCTGTACCAGTACTCAGCAGACAACACTAGACTGGTATCCTGTACCAGTACTCAGCAGACAACACTAGACTGGTACCCTGTACCAGTACTCAGCAGACAACACTAGACTGGTATCCTGTACCAGTACTCAGCAGACAACACTAGACTGGTACCCTGTACCAGTACTCAGCAGACAACACTAGACTGGTATCCTGTACCAGTACTCAGCAGACAACAATAGACTGGTACCCTGTACCAGTACTCAGCAGACAACACTAGACTGGTACCCTGTACCAGTACTCAGCAGACAACACTAGACTGGTATCCTGTACCAGTACTCAGCAGACAACACTAGACTGGTATCCTGTACCAGTACTCAGCAGACAACAATAGACTGGTACCCTGTACCAGTACTCAGCAGACAACACAGTACCCAGAAAATTTTCTAAATGATGTCCACTGCCCAAATGCTGCCACCCACGCGCTGCCGCTCATTGGTCACCGGCGACTGGACAGAAGTGGTCGTAACTGTCAAAATTATCGCAACCAACACAAGATTTAAGTCTCACTCCTGCCATCTGTCGCCTCTGTGCTGGACACTCCCCGTAAACATGCGCGTCTATTCCACGTATTGAATTGCTGAAGCACGCGCTCGCAATTTTGACTAGCGTACTCTTAGTGTTAACAGTGTTTGTGTGATACTAGTGTCTGTTTAGTTTTAAAAAGTCTTTGTATGCTTGTAGTGTTTGTTTACTTCCAGTGTTTGCCTACTTTTAACCAGTGTTTCTTTACTTCCGGTGTCCGTTTAATTTTAAACAGTGTTTGTTTATTTCTAGTGTTTGTTTTGTTTTATACAGTGTTTTGATTGCTTCCAGGATTTGTTTAGTTTAGGAAGTGTTTATATATTTTCAGTGTTGGTTTAGCTTTATACGACGCTCGTATCCTTACAGTGTTTCTTTAGTTTTAGACAGTGTTCGTTTACTTCCAGTGTTCGTTCAGTTTTAGACAGTCATCGTTTAACTTCATACCGTACTCATTTTCACTCAGTATGCGTTCATTGATATTACTTACACGCTTACGATGCATACACTTAAGGTATTCACGAGCCTACATTGAATTTTAAACACTGTTTGTGCTTTGACAAGCGCATTTGTAACTGACATCACCTTAGTTATCATAACGGAATGTTCAGGCTTAAAATTGTCAAAAAAATTCACCCCTATTTTGCCTGCATAAAACATGCTTGTATTTGAATGTACGTAAACATGCACTGTGTATGATCTCATTCATCCATACATACTCATTCTATATTTTAAACAATCTAATTTACAACATTTCAATGAAGATTAGTGTCATTGGACACGTTATTATGTAGTGCTTGTTACCACCGTTATTCTCTAAACCACCGTTATACTCGTAACCACCGTTATACTCTTAACCACCGTTATACTCATAACCACCGTTATACTCTTAACCACCGTTATACTCGTTATCACCGATATACTCAACCAACGTTATACTCGTAACCACCGTTATACTCGTAACCAGCGTCACACTCGTAACCACCGTTTTACTCGTTACCACCATCATACTCGTAACCACAGTTACACTTGTGATCAATGTAGAATTTAGAAATCGTATTCGTGTGTCATGTCAGCTTATTCTTCAGTCACTCGCACACCAGATGCGAAGTGTGATGAGACTCGTTCGCCTTTAAATCAATATTTGACAATCAATAGTGAAACAAGGAAATGTAACTCATAAATTAAGAGGTGGTAACATTGACTGCGATACAGAAAATTTCTGGCATGGAAGACTATGAGTTCCTGATATGGAATACTGAAATTCATGGTTTTGTTTCAGAGTCATGCTTTTCGAGCTCAGTAACGGAGTTTTTTAGCCTCTCATAATATCCTTGACAACGGTCAGTAAGTGTGTACACTTCGGATAGAACTACAAAATAAAGCTTCATAAGTGACGGAATTTTTTTAATGTTGTTCAATACGGGCTTGCGCTAGGGAAGTTAGACCCAGGAAGCCTCGCACATTCTGGTCCAATATAGGCGAGGCAGAGCGGTCCGGCGAGGCGTGTGCTGAAGCCCAGTCGTGCGAATGACACCGCAAGGTGTCCGGAATCGCAGATCAAAACAATGCACCAGATTTGACGGAGTTACCGCAATTTTCTGCAGTTTAGGCTTCGACTTACAGCGAGGGGAACACCCAATACTGGAGCGTATCCAATATCAGGTGTGAAAGCTCAGTAAATATGAAGCAAGGACTTCTGGGTGCTGGTTGTGACATGCTATCAGCCCATGATCCAGGGTCGTAGTGCAGTTTTGGAAGAGGTTGATGAAAAGGAAACCAAAAGAGAGGACGTTGACATTAGTGGGATCTGCTCAAGTTTAGAAATGAAAGTAGCATAGAATTGTTCAGTATTTCAAAGTGAATTTTGTTGTTTGTTATTTTATAAGTAGTCATGGTTAATGAATCTCCACAGGGAACGTAATTCAGAGTACGCAATCACAGATGTGCCATGATTTCCAGTATTTTGCATTAGTAACGCTACACTAGATGATCAATTATCTCAGGAAAGTTAAGAAGATAGGATGCGGAGGCTAAATAGAGAATTTTAGGCAGAGAGTGATGATGATATTGTATACATTTTTAAAGACGAATTGACGCTTGAATGAAGTTCACATCAGGAAAGATGCTTTGGGGTTACTTCTCTACGGTAAAAAAGGCGGGAAAAAATGTTACACAGTCCGTAAAATGTATTGGTTTGGTTAAATAAAGTATCATTTTGAATATTAAAGATATGTGTACACTGCTATCCAGCCTATTTTTCTACGCAATACAAGCAATATACACCGAGTGCAAAAACTTGTGGACTTTGCAAACACCCATGAAAAGCTAAAATCAACACCATATTGGTCTGAGTGCATCGTGATATCAGTCTATTAGCCCATGACAAATTCTTGATGGTGTTGGCATCATTAACTGAAGGCAGTTCCCTTCCTCAGCAAACAATGAGTAGTTTCGACTGCTACCTTCCCCCAGGGAGGTCTCAGTGCAGTGCATGAGTCAGCACTCATGGTTCTCACCGACGTAAAGGGACGAGCGCTGCAGTTCTGTTGCCACGACGCGCAGTACATACGAGTACAGGCCGCCAAAATTGGAGGTGCGAAGGCATAGATATGTCATTTCTTGTTGTAACTAACATATGAATATAAGTGATGATGATTGGTCGTAATAAGAAAGTCAAGAGTTGTATCTTTAATATAACCATTAACTGTTTAACGCCCAACCGTACATACATAACACCATTCAAAAATCTCTTATTACGAACATTCAGCTGACAGGGTGGTGTTGCATCAGCATTAGACTCGTCCAGAAAGCATTCTAGTTAGGCTCAGTATTTTTCTAATATGGTATGACTATTTAATATCCTTAGATATGTGTCTCATAAAATTATAGGTGATAATTATTTTTAACATGAAGAAATTTGGTGGCTAAATGGTTAACATGGGGATTTTATTGGTGTGAGCTGATTGAAATAAAGAAGTGATTGTATCAATTAACAGTGGAATATCAGTTGCAGGAATTGACTGTAGTACGGAAGTCAGTTTTTCTGATGGTGATTTAACTCTTTGCATAAGGATATCAAGTGTTTGAATTGACTGTAATATAGCGCCGACAGGCGTAATACTCATGATATAATATTTAACGTCGGAACATCAGTGGTGTGAATTGATTGAAATAAGGAAGTCAGTGGTAAAATTGATAATACAGCTGAGAAATTTAAAATCTTTGCATTAACTGAAAGAAAGAAATCAAGCGCATTTAGTATCGCAATTAGGAAAATTTAAAGTTGAAATAGATTGGTATTTTACGTAAGATCATAATTCCTTGCTGTTATATATCGTTGAAGCTGAAGTGTTTGTTGGAGTTAGAAATGTTTACTGATATTAAAAAAACCTTGCACCTACACTGAATTGTTATCTATAATAGAATAAATCATTGTGGCAGCATGAACAGTAGTTGAGAAAAGGCCGTATTTAGAGAGCACTGTGACTAAGAAAAACGCTTTACTGTAGCCCTTTCTTGCAGCGTGGCAATGTTGACAATGTAACTAAGAAAATAAATGAATATTGTAGTGTATTGTGATTGAGAAAAAAGACCCAAATGCGCGGTATCTCAACACAAAAACTGAAGGCTTGCCGTTCAGTGTTCTGTTGTAAGTGAAAAAAATAAATGAATTCGTCACTACACAGACTTTCCTAAATCGATCAAGAGTGAGAAAACAAAGAAGAAAAATGAAAACGAATTTTAGAATTGGGTTTCCTTGAAGTATTTTGTTTGAAAAATTACCAGGCGCTTCATGATGTCATTGAAGGATATCATTTTTTCGAAATACGCAATGCTCAAAATCCACGTATGGGGATCTTATGGTGTCAGCCTAAGCATGAAAATAATTCCTTTTAACCACCCCTTACAAAGATCTAAATCATTTTTAATTTTTTTTAAATGAAATTAAAAATATCTTTTGATTTCTAAGTATATTTCTTAATTGTAAGGCTTTTGGCTCTACGTTCCAGTTCCTAAGGGACGCAAAACTCGCAAGAAAAAGGAAAAAGACAACACGACTCTAATTAAAATTTTCGAGGCATTTAAAAGCAATTAAATATGCAAAAACGAAGCACTGTCGGCTCTTTGATGTAAAGACTATTCACTGAAGAGCTTCATTATCATTTTTAATAAAAGCTTCGTGTCGGGAGAGAAGCTCACCCGTCTTTCCCCTGCTCGTGCTCCCCGCCAAAGACTTCCGAGCTCCAGACTCTTTGTTTGTGGAGAATTTTCACGGCTCAAATAATTGCCATCGACCATCTCTAAACTAAGTGGTTCTTCATATCGCGCAGCTAAACATTTACTCACTCTAGTCGGAAACAGTTGGTGCATACAGCTGTTGACGTTGGTCGAAAACAGTTGGCACAGTGAGAAAAATATTCTAAAAGTGTAACTCCTACATTGTACTTTCAACGTAAAACATCATACTTTGAAATAGTGCAATAACAGAGCTAAACAATGAATTCCACGTTTGTTTATTGGATCATTAGTGCTGGAATGTTTTCCTGACTGTACATCAACTGTTCCCAACCAGAAAAAGTGTATTCCTGGTCAATTAAGTTTTATTTTTTCGTCAGTGTAAGTTTTTTGGAAATAGTAGATAGTTTCTATTACTGCGTCAGCTGTGTCGGGGCAACTGGACATATTTACACGTTGGTTATACAGGGTGCGGCAACACAACTTCCTTTTTCAAATGAAGTTCTTTTCAAAAAAGGAGGTTATGTTGCCGTACCCTGTTTTTGCGTTGATCAGGTGGAGTGTCTCTTGAAGGCAGCATGTTGTCCAACTATAATAGCTAGAGGTGTGTCCCAAATCGGTATCGGTATCAGTAAGGCAAAGAATTGAACAGAGCTAATGAAAAATACTTGCATATATTCCTACAAACATGTTCTTGATGGGATCAGCTAAAAAGAGTTTTGTTATATTGCAAAGCTTGTTCCTAGTTTTATGTTGCCAAATTTTGAGATTTGCATCTCAATTTTTTGAGGAAGTCAGGTATTTATTGCGACACAAGTACAATAATTGAAGCAGTTACTTGCTTAAACTGAAAAAATACATACTTTAGAAAATAAAAATAAATGTAGTTTTACTTATGTTCTCTCTACAATTAGATTCCGATTTAAGAACCAAATTCAGGTTTCCCGGGGATCTTTCCATAATTGGAAAATTAAAAGAATAAGTGCCATTATGCTTACAATTTACATAAAATAATACTCTTGGCGGTAAACGAAGTTGTTTTCATGATATCTTCTAAAAGTCGCAACAGGCGAAATGAGAGCTTGATGTTGTAGTATTTTAGGTTCATAACTTTTTCATGTGTTGTTGGTGAAGGTTAGAATTGCTTTAGAGTACGTGTGGTGTGAGGACAGGGTACGTGTGGTGTGGGGAACAGGGTACGTGTGGTGTGGGGGACAGGGTACGTGTGGTGTGGGGAACAGGGTACGTGTGGTGTGGGGGACAGGGTACGTGTGGTGTGGGGGACAGGGTACGTGTGGTGTGGAGGACAGGGTACGTGTGTATTCTATTTTCGCAACTTAACAAGCACTTCAATAAATATTTGCTAAATGAGAGAGCAATCTTTTGAACATTTCTCTGTGGAATAAAAAAACTACTCAACACTCGCAGAGGGAGCTAGGGTTTGTAATTGTGAACCCATGGATACTGGATGTTCCAGACTAAATAATGCAGTCAAATGAATTTCGAACCTGAATCTTGACGGAGCGTCTTATACCCACGAAATGAAATTGTTATTCAATTAAGAATGTCTCCCGGAAACTGGAATACTGATTAACCTCCTTTTCTGTTACTAAATTCCTTTCCCCTCTACATACGGGAAACTTCTTTTGAGTTTGAGGAAAATGTCTCTGTACATTATGTTATGAAACTATTATTAGTAGTATTCCAAAACATTATGCCTAAAATAATGTCAAAAACAGCAGGGCTTAAAGAATTGGCGTGAAAAATACAAATCAGCCGCGTCCAGAATCGAATATTATACGACTTTTAACTTATGACAAAATAGAGATATGCTAGTATTATAGTCACATTTTGGAAATTACTCAAAATTAAACATGAAAATTGTAATTCAAACTCTCACACTTTATTAAGAACAATTCCATCTCAAAACAGGTACTCTAGCATCCCCAATTCCAGGGCACAAGTTCACGTACTCTGGGTATAAAAATATAACAATTAAAATGTTCACCACTAAATTGTTACACGCTAATTTAGCAATTTCATATTGTAATTGAGCTTTCAAGTGGAAAATTTTGAAACTTTGGAAAAGTTCAATTCGATAATCCAAATAATAATTTTCTTAGCACCTCAAAGATATACTGAACTCAAATGGTCGTATGAGGGTCACAGTCGTAACTCGGATGGTAGATCACAGTCGTAACTCGGATGGTAGATCACAGTCGTAACTCGGATCACGGTTGCCTTAACTGCGGGGATTGCTTTAATGAAGCAGCGGAGGAACTGGTCGTGTCCTGGGCTGATTAACTGGCGCGAATATGACGCACTGGTGCTGAAGCAGCTGTGACTGTGAAGTGGAGGTAAGGGTGAAAGAAGGGAGGTAAGGGTGGAAGATGGGAGGTAAGGGTGGAAGAAGGGAGGTAAGGCTGGAGGAAGGGAGGTAAGGGTAGAAGAAGGGAGGTAAGGGTGGAAGAAGGGAGGTACGGGTGGAAGAAGGGAGGTAAGGCTGGAAGAAGGGAGGTAAGGGTGGAAGAAGGGAGGTAAGGGTGGAAGAAGGGAGGTAAGGGTGGTAGAAGGAAGGGAGAAGGGAAACATGAAAAATGGGAGAAGGAAGGGGGGAAAGAATGGAAAGGGGAAGGATGCACTGAAGATAGCACTGGAGATAGCACTGACAGCAGCACTGACGGCAGTACAGAAGGTATGCAGGGCTGTGCCGCACCAACGGTGTTGTAGGATCGTGTAATTATGTTTATCATAATTTTTTTCCAGTGAAGAGTACTTAACAGGTGATTAAAGGGTAAAGAAGAGTTGGCTGGAGTCTTGGTAGGGGCTGAAGAAAGGACATCC
This sequence comes from Trinorchestia longiramus, assembly GCA_006783055.1. Classification (NCBI taxonomy): domain Eukaryota; kingdom Metazoa; phylum Arthropoda; class Malacostraca; order Amphipoda; family Talitridae; genus Trinorchestia; species Trinorchestia longiramus. The sequence goes on from VCRD01000841.1 coordinate 81,192, forward strand.
AATTAGAATAGTAAGCGAATGAAAAACTGTACAATTAAAACCGTTTTGGTCTATCATACCATCGTAAGTACGCATGCACACACATAAATAACACTAGGTGCTAAAATACTTGGTTGCCAAGCGTTGATCGCTGCATCTTAAATGTGCATTAAAATGAAGCACTCGCACAGGGAGGAAAATACTGAAGAAATAACATTAAGTGACTGGGAATGCAAACGCTTTCCTTCGTTGAGAAAGTGCTTCCAGTTCAGAAGAAGCGCCAGTCCGCATTGTTTAGTTGGCTGCATGACATCCCTTGGATTAAATATATTTTCTTGTATTGTGACACAAAATGTTCGACATCGTGTGATATGGAGCTATTATACTTCACAAATAGCTCTTATCAATATCTTCATCACCCTGTATGACATTGTGATGGTCTTAATGTCAATTATATTCTGAGAGAATTATGGTAGTTTGAACAGAGACAAAACGCAATCAAAAATTGCTTCATTGACTTTCTAAGACTACTTGAATCACAAGTTCTTTATTCGTCTGTCAATGTGCTCGTGTCCTGCTAAATTACTGAGAGAGAAACTACATTTTGTGACATAAAATTAGAGCTACAAATCCCACTATTTTCAACTACATCTCATTGCTGAATAATGAAGTATTTCGCTTAAACTATTAATGATTAGCTATTTCTGATCTTATCCTTGTTTAAAAATAAGAAAAAGTTTGAACAAACATCAGAGTATCGCAGCATTTACACAGCACAGGGCTTGAACTCGATTATTTTACGGCTGGTCACGGACGTGGTTATTACCAAACTAAAAAAAAAAACAGAGGACATGGCATGACATATCACATTTTCTGCGTGTTGGTTCGCAGGAGGAGTGTGTGGAGGTGAGGGTCCTGATGCAGTGCTGTGGCGAGTGTCACACTCAATTGAACCATAACGCGCGCCTCTTGAGCAGGTCTTTAATATTCGCGCCGCTGGTCGGCCATATGGTGCCTAGAGGGTTCCTCTTCTCTGGACTCTCTCTCCCTTCCCCCGAATTTTGAGCTGTGTAGAAATACTATAATCCCATATAGCCTCATGAAAGTGTGTTAAATCTCGACAATCAATGGACCTGAAAATATTGATCGTAAATCTCTAACGTGAAATTTTTGCCCTAGTTTTGATCAACTTGATTTGTAATCACATGACAGTGCGTTAATCCTCCAGTAATCAATCTGGGATGCGCTCTTCTAGAACAAGTGAGTATCTTTCATCAACTTCATCTCTACGAATTAATTCAAATGATAAACAGTGCTATTCGAACCCTGCATGGGCAATGCTGCGATTGTTTCTCAATCGCATTCTGTGGGCTCAAAATTTCCAGAAATTTGCCACCGTCAACTGAGTTTCCTTGGATGTACCTTAAAATTTTTGCCTGACACAAAATGTTCTACATCGTGTGATATAGAGCTATTATACTTCACAAATAGCTCTTATCAATAGCCTCATCACCCTATATGAAAAAATATGTATATACTTTTCCATCTGTATTTTTTATGATGTTTTGTTGCATCTACCAAGAAAATATGGCTTCCATTCAAGTTTTTCTGATGAGTGGGAGCATGTTTTGTTGAACGTGTTAAGAAAGTGAATACACGAGCATTTCAAATTGTAAAACTGAAATGTAAATTTAATTCGAAAGTCTATTATATAAATTAGATTTAAAAGTCAAATTTTCACAAGTCAAGCTGCAAAAAACAGCACGCAATCTAACGCATGTAACTCTGCAACTACGACGTTATGGGTAAGCAACACCCAACAACGCATGGAAATATCTCACTATTTTCAAACTTTGTTTATGAATTTTTTGTGTAGATTTTGAAATTTCTCAATTTAAGCCGTCAGTTTACCTGCAGCCGTCCGTATCTCTTTAATTTTTGGGTACCCTGCAATGGACAAGTCTTTTTTGAAATTTACATCCAACGCATCACTTCAGAATTTGCGCTTCTCGTCAACTTCGCAATTAAGATTCTCCATGAATATGACATGGGTATCAAAACATTTTAAATACAAGTAGCGAAGAAGAGTTACGCTTTACAAATTCAAGGTGAATAAAATTGGCGTGGATCCACCTGTACTGTAACTTCATTGGTTTAGAAAATGTAATAACTCTTCACCCATCACTTTCTAAAGAACTTCACTATCTCATTAACTACTATCAATCAAGTGTTTTAAAATCCTGCATCTAATTCCTGTTGTTGTAATTTGGAGCAGCAAAACTTTTAAATTCAGCTCAAAATACACGGATCTAGTTTATTTTATTCATGTTGAGACAGTGAGTCGAGGTCTTGGACGGGACATTTGAAATGGCACCCAGGAAATCTTTACTTGACTTTCAAAAGACCACACACTTCCTCAGTTCGGTCGCTCAACTGTTCTGCAGTGTTTGAAATCGCTTGAAATTAGTCCAAGTCGACAAAGGCTGCGAGAGCGGCCGCTGTGTCGACCGTTTTAATAACTGTTACGGCCCGTTTAGTCCAAATCAAATCGCTCTAAATGGCCCAAACTGGAGCCAAGTTAGGGCCCTACTGCTTAACTTGGGACGCTCTCGGCACTGCCGGGATATCGCACTTAGTTCTCGCTCTTTCCATTTAATTCCTGCTGCCTCACCAAGCCTCTTAATCTCTGGGAAAGTTCAAGACGAAAAGAATCTCAGGAAGACCCAGAAAAATCTTCTTCGGTGCATTTTAGACACAAATATCATGACTGAAATACATATTGTTCATCAGAATTGATTCAATGATCAAATGCACTATAAAAAAGAAATTCGTCAATTGGTTGACAGCAAAACACCTACACAAAGGTTGACCCACATAAGAAAATAGCTTCCGGTAAAAAATACTTCATGCATCGTCGACTGCCGCATGAAAAAACGGGTGATATTAATGCTCTCGCGTGTCAGCTGACGCAAATGTAAAAGCTAGCAAAATCTTACCTTCATTCTTACGAAAACCTTCCCACAATTGAGTGCACTAGAATATACATGCTGGTAACACGCTGTAACATACAATAGGGTTTCCAAATGTAAGGCGACTTGAATTAACATATTTATTAGTAACATCACCCACTATACGATAGTGTTTCTAAATGTAAGTTGATTCGAAAATTCATGCTGATAACATGCCTCACTATACGGCAAGGTTTCTAAATGTGGGTTAATTGGAAAGTACATTGTAAGAATATGCCACAACACGCCAACTTGAATTCGACATGGTCATCGAGTGAGAGCTTAAGTTGAGATGAAAACGCCATCGCGACCGGACGATCCCGTCTCACTGCAGTCGAGAAGCGATGCCAAGAAGAAGGCATTTTCTTGTTATTAGTTCACCTCGATGTATCGCGTGAACACCGCATAGAATGTGCTCGATTTCCTCAAAGCAGGAGTTTTTAAGATGAGACCTGCGCTAAACGAGGGCTTCGGTGCCAAGTACGACATCAAAGTTTGGCAGCCGTTATGGTTACGCTGGGTGCCCCGGTTGACCCATCTGGGGAAGTGAAGATTACGGTTGTGGTGGTTGATCCATGTTGACTGCTTCCGGAAAAGGGGATAAAGCTTTTAAATGCGTTGATTAAGTAAAGATTGAGTAAAGGAAGAGATGGGGAAAAGTGAAGGTTTGACTATACAGATGCAAAATAGAGATTACGTTGGAGATATTATAGAAAACCGATAGTAATTGTGCAGGGAAAACAGGAGAGCTATATATAGGACGGAACGTTCATATTCAAAGTTTACCTATTGAACTGTACAAAAAAAATTCCTCCGGCACGATCCACTTCATGTTGACCAAACAACTCTGCAAAGAGTGCGACTAACAACTGCCACTTGGACTTAAAACTCAAGTACGACTGTCTGGTCAACTCGTGGCTTTGTTTTATGGGCAATTTTTGAATTTAATGCTGACATTTTATTTTTATTTAACTTATCTGAGTACAGGAGGTAAAGCCGGTGCTTAATTCTTATTGAGATGGTGTGGCTCATCAAGAGGAGATTTTATAGTATTTCTCGCATTTTTTCAGGAGATAGTAAATGGAGTGACAACTCTGCCGGCTCATGATGCACATGTACTTTTGTTATCTTTAGGTGTGCATGCATTTTTCTTATCATCAAGTGTGCAAGTATTTTATTATCAAGATGTACAGGGTGTTGCAGCTGCTTGTTGAGATACACAGTATAATTTAATTGCGTCTATTTTCTTTCAGAAAAATTACGGCAATGCTGCATTTCTTAGGGCTTTTTCATAAAAACCTTATGATTCAACCTTATTTTAATTTTTTAATGTGTACTGCTATTTGTTTGAGCATATAAGAGAGATTTTTGTATGCAATAGACTATATCAACATGGTGTACTCTCTTCAGTAATTGTGCAAAAATGTTGCTTAATTCCTGAAGATTAATAATACGTTTTTAAGTTTATCTTTAAATATTCGAAATAAGGATGTTTATTTAAAGAACGAGACAAAACAACTTTATTGAAAATTTGAATGAAGTGTGGCTGATGATTTTGAAATGAAGATTTGCGTTCGACAACATTCAAGTCATCGAATGCGCCTCACAACAACATAACGAAACTCTCAAAAACACTTTTACGTGATGGGATACATGATAGATACGCGTTTCAATTGGAAGAATATTTACCACCACAACCTAAAGTTGACTCGTCAACTCTTGAAGTCTGTGAGGTTTTTAATGTTGCTGCACAAGTGAACTCAGAGTTATTACTCTAAGGCGAAAATTTAATTCATATGAGCTAAATACAATGAGTTTGAAAATGCCATTGGATAGTTTCTTTTTTGAACTTAAAACAAATAAAGTGAGCGAAAAGTACCGCTTTATGCCGCACTGCGATGAACAAATAGGAAACTTGTTTGTTGCTGTGCCCGTGAGTAACAGCACGGCCATATTTGAATGCATGACGAGCGAATTGTGATCTTTTTAACAGATGCAAATGTCTTTTGAAGAGACAGTTCATGAAAACTTTCGCCAAAAAAATTGAGCATAATTTTAACGACTCAAAAAAATTAATAACATTTGTGAACAAACGAGCAAGTTACGAACAAATGCCTTTGAAGAAATAATGAGAATTCCTTGGCTTTCGATGACCATTAGGCCGCTAATTGCTGGGTCCGGGCGATCAGCGGAAGACTTCATGACTGCGTCAAGTCGTCTTCGATTTGGCAGCTCATGCGCGCATCGCAACGCAGATGCACGTAAAAACTTTATTGGTGGCGGCTCTGCGAGCGACATGACCGAGACCCAAGCTTTACGGCCCCCCTTACTAATTGGCTACGCGCGAGCCATTCCGGTGCTCTTCAGAACGCTCAAGAGTGGACTTCATCTGCGCTGCAACACGCCGCGCCCATCAGGCATGATCAGCGTGCACTGATTTTTCTGTACATAGTGACCCAAAAAAAGTCTAGATACCAATAAAGGGTGATAAAATTTCGATCAACTTTTTGTTGGGTCACCCTCTATCGTATCAAGAGGATGGTCTAAAACCCGGATCAACTGCGGCTACACTGATTAGACCTTAGTGATATCGCTTCTGAGAACCACAATGCAATTGTAGGCAGAAACTTGTTTTGATATTCATGTTCATGAAGGATTTTAGAATTTACTAAATTATGTCAGTGTTGTGCACCTCTGCGATTGATTCTTGTTGCAGCTTGATTAACTCTTCGTGATCCGTGGTAGAATATTTCATATCAATTCCACTGTCCATTTCACATCGCTTGACAACTGAGTACGAACACTTTTGGATGTCAAATAACAGTGATGAATTTAGGAAGATCTGTTCCGTCGACTTCTTCTATAACTTGAGGATAATTGACATCTATGCACAACCTGTACACACGAGCATTACAAAAATTATCCATGTCTGATTTGAGGGGGTGACTGATCACAAGTTTAACTTTCCATCACTTGTAAGCCGAAGCAACGGCGCTTTAGGATTCTACATTCACTAAACGTTTTTAATAGGAAATGGCATGCGATCAACAGTACAAAAGCAGATCATGCTGAAGTAGCTCGGGATTGTGACGTCATTGTATGACAAGTAGTGCCCTCGAGGCTCACCTCAAATCTTGCACAATCAAGAGCGTCATCAATCTCCCAGGTAACTGTCACTGTTAGTTTCCCTCGCATTGTAAATATTTTCTGTAGTGTTATTTATTGTCCATAAGATTATTTTCTTTCATGGTCGTGGTCTTCAGTTCATCTTAACTTGACGTTCTCAGAAATTTCGGATTGACTCGAACGTGTTTTGTGTCAAGGTCTGATTTCTCCTCCTGGTCACAGCATAAAAAAATTTGAGCTCTCTGCAACGACTGATGCGTTCCTCATAAATGAAATTTAGTGTTGAAAGATAGCAAAAGTTTGATCGACGTAATAATCGATATGAGAGATTTTAGCTCAAACTCAAGTTTTTAAACAATTCTCTAAGCCTAAGACGTTCAAGAAACGTGATTCGCCCATTTATCGTTTATACTGATAACATTGACTAGGCCAGAGAAAAAGTATTGGACAAATACATATTTGAATATAAAATGCAAGAAAAAGCGAATGAACCAAACCGTATGAAAATGGATGTAAATAACAAAAATAAGTTTAAAAAATTAAGTTATATCTTTTTAACAAACACATGGAAGCAGTTGACTGAGCACTTGGTAAAAAATAACATCAATAATATACTTATGAAAAATCACGAAGAAATCTTCCATTAGAAACGTAAAGTTTACAGAATAACTTCGTTGAGCACAAAGATTCATAGTAAAAATTTACGATATTGCCGAGTTCAAAATAACGATAATACCCACCAGGATTTTGTTTTGAAAGCTTATATTATTTAAAGCTCAATTGACTTCTGACAAGTATATGCCATGAAGCTGTTCGTTTTTGATAGAACGGGATGGAACCTTCAGATCACTGCCCCTGCTGTAGCCCACAAGGATTCTTAGCATGGATTTCTACACAGTTTACAGTTCAAGCGCAACTGCAGTGTCAGGGTATCCCTTAAGTAATATTCGAATTTACATTATTATTTTCATTTATTTACATAGTATTATTAATTTTCAAGGGAAAACAAATAGTCAAATGTAACATTTTAATTATATTTAGTCAACGCAGGTTCCATGAACGTCCCTATGATTTTTTCTGTTGACTCCTCAGCTTTTTAATTTCATTCCTGAAAAACTCTTTGGATTTAGAAAGGCAGAATTCTGAAATCTCACTTTCAGTTTTCTTACAGAGCTTAAGTGTTAACTCATTTAAATAACTTTCTAAATTAGGGAACAAATATTAGTCAGAAGGAGCAAAGATGATAATTCTTATATCAAAATTACATCATTTTCAAATGATACCTCAAGAGATTTGTTTATTCCTCAATTAAATTTCCAGTTACAGTTTCCATTTCAAGGTTGAAATCTCTACTTATGAATTCTACAAACTATCTTTAGCAATTTTTTTAAGTCTAATACTCTGCGCAAAACCTGAGCGAATATTTTGGGTCGCTTTTAAGAACAGAGCTCCCTTTAATAAAGTCATAGAGCATTGTGCCTCCTAGCTCCTTAAGTACTTCCATGTTTAAAAGGCTGTAATTAGTGAAATTTTTATCAACTGATCCTGCAAAATAAAGTTTAACCAGTTAATTTCTCTCTAAAAACGTATAAATACTATTAGATTTCCTTGGATATTCAAGAACAATGTTAAACTTTTTAAACAATTGAAATTGTGCGTTATTTCTGCGATGACATCATACACGATCTTTGTTGATGCGATAACGCCTGAAAGTTCAATAACAAAAACAAGTGCATCATGTACAAAATTTAGATTTAGAGATAAATATTGCATCTACTGAACAGGACATGCTAAATTGACGAGATGTAGGCATTGTAGAGGGCTGTTGAATTCTTCCTTAGAGCCTCACTGGCTACCAAAACATAGAACTTCTAACTCATTGTCTATTTCATAACTGCCACACATTTATTCTGATGTGAGGCAGTCATGTTTCATGTTGGAAAAGAAAAATAATATTTTTGAACATAGTATCAAAAATAAGATACAGAATTATCAGCTTTTCAAATCCGTTGTTACACTTTAAAAATTTAGGTTTGAATGAAAAATGCATACGTATTCAGTTTGAATGAATATCCAAATGAATTGCAACTCCTTTCAGGTAGCCTTTCAAATGTTACTTATTCTTTGGGTGGATTTCCCATTCACCTTGAAAAATTTGGTTTTCCAAAATTTCAAAAATTAAAATTCTGATTACCAGATTGATTAACTTGAAGAATTGCATTCTGTAAAGTTTGTGCAATTCAGTAATTTTCTACTTTCTCTTCAGTTAATGATATCTATATGTCAGAAAAGTAACGAAGAAACTAATTATACGCTAAGAAATAATTTCTTAGCTTTTAGAAAATATTTTATCATTTCATTGTGTAATAGGTATGACATCTTATGTTACTTATTCGATACTTACCTATGGGAAGTGTTTATGTGCCTAATTGAGTGAAAACCAAAAGTGTGGCTTTCCCATTTGTGCGTTAACTGAACTGAGTAGAAGTGTTTTACGGCAGAAAAAAGTAAAATTCTTTCAAAGAAATTTCTACGCCGGTATTTCGAAGACTCGCCGACAAGGCAGAAACAACAGAAGAGAACAATCCTATAAGACATGATATTTATAGGCTTTCAACTCGAGTAGGCGACGGAAGACAGAATCTTGACAAAGGTGGAAAATAGCACAAACGAAACAGCTAATTTCGAGGTCAATTTTTTAAGACTTGGATGTTCTGTATATCTTGTTCGACTGTTCTGTATACATACATGACATTTTGCTCCCTTCTATTGTTATTCTTGCAGAAAAGGAACGCGGAACTGAAGATGCTTAAGTCATCCCACGATGCTGAGATGAAGCGACAAAAATTTAGTGAGTGTAGCGACATTTGTCGCGTGTATTGTCAACCTCGGCGATAAATGCGCGTAATTCTTCAGTAAAGTAAGAGCGGAGTGAAGAGCAGCGCCGCGTCCGTCGTAAACTGCTTTGTAAAAATAAACAAGGTACGATTCTCCCTTGTTTTTGGAGGAACACATGCACCACATCTCTCACCATAATGCCGCTGTCCAATGCTTTTAACAAGTCCGAATCAATATGGTTGCCAATACCATAATGGCGACGAGTAAAGCCCCGCTCGATCTGAGGAACTTTCGGACTGATCATAGAGAGCTCAGAAAAAATAAAGCGTTTTCTATTGAAGCTTCAGGATTTGGCACCATATTCTGACCGACCGCTCGGAAATCTCCGTGAATGTCTGATTTTGTTTTCAACGCTGTGACTAATTAATGTATTTCTAGAGCTCAGGTGAATTTGCAAAGGAAGTGTAAAGCAGTGTTTGAAGAACTTCGTTGAAGTATTAATATGGGTCATAAGAAACTATCCTTCGTTGTTTTTTGCAATTGTTTGGCTGCAAATCTTGAAATGTAAGATTTACAGTTTATGAATCGAAATAACATGTTTAGAAGCACTTCTTTTCATGGAGAGAGTACCGGGTAGAGCAAAATAATTTCCTTTTTTCAACACAAAGCGCTTTGAAAAAAGGAATTTATATTGCCGCATCCTGTATATCATTCAAGTTTTGATGGTCATGTACGTCCAATACAACTGATGCCAACTTTCGGTTCAAAATTCCCGCGATGGTAAAAATAGGTTTCTTGGAATCCATAAATTCAATTCAATCGATGAGCACTTTCCTACTTAATAATGCTTCACATACACTTTTTGAAAAGAAACCAGTTGAAATTTTTGTATTTCTCAAGCCCTGCAGTCCTTGTGTATTGTTTTATCGGTGCTGAATGTTGCTTGGTCACCGATGGAAATGACTGCTTGACCACCATCGTGAAACTCGTAACTTTACTGTTACGAGTTTCAAGAGTTATCTATTGCCTACACTATATTTAGCCTGTGATGAATAATCAACACATTCTCCCTAAAAGAAATTTTGATTTTTTTAATTAATACTAAAAACGGCAGAATATTTGAAAAAATTTGGGAGGGCTCAGTGAAGTTACCAAAAGAACGAAATTACTCTTAAGTTTCACTCTTCTTGTTTCCTTATTGAGGATATGAAAGTTAACACATCTTGGCGGACAGACGAACTGAAATGTTGCAAGAATTCGGTATTTTTTTAAGTAATCATACAACAAATAAATCATTTTCTTTTTTTTTTGCGTGCCACTGACAGAATCTGCCTTCCAGCCTGACAATGTTAGCGCTTCAAGAAAAATGTTCTTAACTGGAAATTAGTTTAGGAATAGAAGCACAAATTATCGTCTTCAATAACCCCGTACAGCTATTGCATGCTGCTAGTAATTTAGTGCATTGAATATGCGTTGGATTTGAACATCCTCAGACGCGTTCGGCTGCCCTGTTCTCCACTGCTACATTAACAAAAGAAGTATGGATGGTTTAGTGGCAGGAATGTCGGAGGGCAGGCAAGTTATTATAGACGTGCGGGCACCGCAGTAGTGACTGCTAAGCCACGACATAGGAACAAGGATTGACTGAGATCAGCCTGGTGATCGAGGAGTTCGACTCATGACGACTTCCTGCTTCGTCAGACACACCTCATAAGTTCGTAATTACTTGTTAATTGATCAACCAAGAGGCTCCTGATGTTTTGTACATTGCAGAAAGTAGTATTCATTTACAATGTCCTTGTAAAGAAATTAAGAGTTTTACCCACTACTCGCTCGGATAAATGCCCAATGAACTTTCTGCTGAGTGAGAATAACGCAACCTGCTAATAAAGAACACTCAAAAGTGTTCAACCCCGTTAATGACTTGTTAAAAACACTTAAGCGTTCTATTGTTGGAGCAGAGTCATCTCTCTGGGCTTTAAGGCAATTTAATTGGTTTACAATTTGATGACACGTACTACAGGAAGGAATTTCTTTCAGGTCTATTATTTATGTTTGTTTCTCTTTGTTTGATTGGTCCACCGTGTACACCTTTAGCTTCTAGTAGCTTGGTACCCACCTGTTCCTTCTCCTGTTTACACATAAACTCCAAAAATATAAATTGTGATTATTTTTCCAGAACTGTATGCACCTTTAAAAAATGACCGAGAAATGGTTTTTACTATGCTTCGAATTTCAAATACCTTTGAGTTTTAACTTCTTGCGAATATTCTTGTGTCTAAAAAACAGAAAGTTGTAAAGAACTCGTGGTTTCATTGAGGGAAAACATGCTCGGTATCGATAGCTAGCTTGTGATCGGTTAAAAATTGTGAAAAGATACCTCAATATTTCGGTTTAATTTCCCTGAATTGCTTTATGGGAAACAGTTAAGATAGTTGACGGAACAGTTGACAGAAAACAGTTGCGATACTTGATGGAACAGTTGACGGAGAACAATCGATAAAAAGTTTGCGTTTTGGAGAACATATGGATTTTGAAGGACGTTTACGTTTTAGACAATGTTTGAATCTCAGAATAAATGCAGGGAAAAGAAATGTGCAGAGAAGGTGCTATTTAGTTTCATTTTACCTTTGATTTATGCAGATTTTTAATGCGCATTTAATTCTTCAGAGAAAATGAAAAAATATACATCTATGAACTAACAGTTTATTTCATGCGTAAGCTTAATTGCAGCACTTGATGACTATTTCTTTTAGTCGGCTGCATATCAGTAGTGTCTGTATAAACTCCTTCTTTCTGTGCATAGCTCCTGTATTTCATAGTGCCGAAAATGAAATGAATAACATTGATAATTTCACACAATAGTAGTCGCAATTTCATACCGCGGTTTTAGTTCTCAAGGTTCCAAAGTTTGAATTGTGGTACTACGGCTAAAACAGTTGCATTGTTTTGTTAGAGGTATGCCAACTTTCGTGTTGTTGCATCACAGCTTCGATCACTTATACAGGGTGGCGCATGAGTAACGCACCCTTTTAAAAAATTAATAATAAATAAAGTATTACCGCAATATACACTGGGTATCTGTAGACAGGATACGACATGTAAATAAACTTTAAGAGTTCCTCTATCGTTTGCAATTATCCCCATTGTTATACCTTTCATAGTTTATTTATTATTAATTTTTTAAAAGGGTGTGTTACTTATGCGCCACCCTGTATAATAGACAGCGTATTTCTATCTCTTTCTCTCTCTCTTTCTCTCTCTCTCTCTATCTGTGTGTTTGTCCCATTACTCCCTTTCTATCACTGAAGAAAAAATTAGTAAACTTGAATCAGAAATGGTATAAATGTATTTTAAACATTGTATTGTAGATACCGAAGGCGCCGGATTACTATTAAATACGCCATTTTTTCCGTAGTTAGCCTTCTCCTAAACGGCCATGTTATCAGTAGATAAGATGCAGAATGGAATTTCTGTATGGCTTCACCAACTTGGTCGACTGGTGAGCGAACCTGCTTGCGAGCGGGAAGACCCGGGTTCGAATCCCGCTGCCGACATGGTTGACGCGGCTAGAAATACGTCATGGGACTTGGGTAAAACAACCGAATAATTATCGAAGTAATTATCCGACCCAAGAATGGGCCAGAAGGTTCGTTCCTATAGCCTCATTCTATTCTACAACGGGTAAAACTGAAAATTGTATTTTATTTCATAGATCCTTAATTTTATAATTTTTGAACCGTGAAATTTCCACGGGTACTATCTAAGCTGTGTTATCGGTAGAGAAGATACAGAATAGAAGTTCTGTATGCATTAATGAAAAGTATTCATTTAAAACACAATAATTCGTCGTAAGTCTTTAACACATCCATCTCCATAGTAACTTCTAATTATTCAAATCTAAATCTTGAAATTTCCACAGGAACTGTTTAGCAATTATACAAAAGTAACACTTAAAACAGTAGAGATGATAAAAAACTAATAAAAACGATAATAATGTAAATGATTATAGGTATTGTAGCATTTATTACTATTAAATTTTCATAGTAACATCATTATTGATAACAAGTAAAATAATATGCCTCCAAAAAATCAAAATGGCTGAAGTAACGTGACACTAACAATGTACTTGCACTGCAGTGTCCATTTCTCACAGCCACACCCAGGCCACTCGTTCTGAACCTGCGCCTCTCTAAAAAGTCAGTCTCGGGGGGCATTTCGCTTGAAGCATCTCTACTACTCTTACGATATCAATAAGCATCATCCTTACTCTTAAGATGTTAATATTTAGAATTTGAAAAACCAATGTATCTGCACTGTATAGTCTGTGAGGAATAAAGTTTCTTTCTTTCTTTCCTTCTGTGTTATCTATTTTACGGCCAGTCACCTCCTGAGCGTAAACCTTGTGGTTACTGTCACTCATAATGCATTACTTATGGTACTGTAACCCGATATACGTTACTTGTTATGCTGTCACCTGCCATAGTTACTCATCAAACCATTACACGTCATTCCGTCTACCTTAATAGGGTGACCGTCATTCTGTCGGACGTGATGCGCTCGTCTCACGGCCGCCAAAGAGTTGTAAGTTCGCAGACAGACTCCGGTCATGTGTAGCGAGTTATATGAAGGGTCTGCACATGCACAGACTGCCGCCACTCGTTGTCGCGCCTCGGAGTAATTTTACAGCCTTAATTAAAGCAGAAAACAGGTAAAAGAGGCTACACGCCGTGTTTTTAGGATGTTTATTACAGCGGAATAGCGTGAGAGGAGCGAAAGAATGCGCCACAGTGCCAAACAACGACTCACATCTATCGGCCTGAGTTGCCCTCGCTCGCTGGTCAGTCTCTTCTGACAAATATTGAACGCAGTCTTTCTTGACGAGCTATAGCTCTCACCATCTGCTTGCAAGCTCCCTGTCTAGCACACTCAATCCAAAAGTTATGTTTCCTCTCTATAATGACGACTTAAATGCTTTTTATCTATGGGTTACACAATACAGAGGGGACTTTATTTTTGGAAGAGAGTGTAGAGTCTAGGAAATATTGAGCGCTGTTTTTGTATCTTAACCAGCAAAAGAAATGTTCTTTTCTGGTAGTAAAATATTTTCAAAAGTGAAACCAATTCTTGTTCCATCTCAACAATAACTTAAAAATAACATTTTTGCTAAATGCCTGGTCAAACTGGAAATTCTCTGCATGTATGTCAAGTTCAAGATATTTTTTGTCACACCTACAGAATTTCATAAGGTCACTTCTTGTCACCCATAATTTCCTATTGCCTAACAAATTGAGTACAAAAACAGAGTAAAAGAATTATGAATAAATAACCTGAGATTTTTTCGATGCTTAAGATAATTTAGTAGCACATACCATACGTTTTTTATTGTAGCCAATTGGATAGAGTATGCTGAATTTAACGCAGTTCGATCCATCGTTGTTTCAAAAAAATTTTGCACAAGTTTTAAATCTTCAATGAGGCAATGAGTGTAATTAAAGTTTGAAATGTTTGTATGTCTGTCACTGGTCAGAAAAAAGTATCGATTGTCTCCATTATATGAAGTGAGCCAAAATGTACGACTCTAAATTCGTTTTTATTAAATTTAGGACTGAACAGAGTCTCAAATGAAAGGAATTAAATTTATTCCTAGAAAAATACACCGTTTTTTATGTGTATAATTGATAGCCAATAGAACTGAATTCCAGTAAAACTTCACCTGCAAACTCTTTTTCGGGAGATGATGCAAAAATTTCATCAATAACATTAACCAGAACACAACCACTAACGAAATGCTATGTCTTGCTTTGTTATTAATCATCAAATTACTTTGAAGACAGTGGGTAAGAAAGTTAAGATATCTATTTAACTCATAAAGTCTTGTACAAGAGTAGTGCATGATTGGAGAGATGTATGGATTGCCTGCGTCAATACAACATTGTGACACACTTGTATGTGTTTGTTGTGTTACTGTCACGTTAGTAAGGAACACAACTGCTCAAAACGTTAAAATGTCAATTACTCTCATCAAATAAAAAATTAAGGTATGTATATTTACCAAAAATTATTTTTAGCATTCATTTCACTAATATCGAGACACGGCAGTCGCCGACAGCCGCTTCAGGTTTCAAGTTATGAAAGAAGATATTTATTTCTTAATTTGTGAACGTAAAAACTATGTACATCTCAGTATGATGCTGTGTATCGTTTAGCTGGGAAAACTGGAATATGACGCCATCGTGACACAGTCATGGCATCATTATGACACCGTCATGGCACCGTCATAAACCATCATAACATTGTCATGGCACCATCATAACACTATCATGGCACCATCATAACATTGTCATGGCACCATCATGATACTGTCAAAGCACTTGCATGATACCACTTTGACATGCCACCGATGTGCCAAAATGGCATCCCTTTCAAAGCAATCTATATGAAATTGCTGTGCTCGTTTACGAATGCTCGTTGACATACGTCATGATATTATTATTTCATCAAGTTTTTGAGCATTTCATTCTGGCACATCGTTTACGTATCTGTCGTGACTTATTACAATTAGTTTAAACATTTCAACCTTAAAAAGTATGGGAGATCGTTGATGAAGTAACACTGCTCTGCAGGAGCCATCATCTTTGTTCAACGGGCAAAGTAAAGAATGAAGAGTTACAGCATCAAATTAGTATTTATCTCCGTTTCAATACATCATACCGCATTAAGCACACACATTGTAGAAAAACAAGTCTACCTGCAGTTTTTGCATTCACGTTCTGGAATATGTATTCACTCACATCTCAATAAAAAACTGACGTCATACAGCATTGACCAGCATAAATTTTCGAAAAATATCATTCTATATTTATATGCAACAACATTCCTGAATTTGCATTTGCTTATATCTCAATGTAAAGTTTTACCTCGTACCGTAACGAGCAGCGCGCACTCAAGAAAAACATACCATCATATTTTTAAGTATCCTGTTTATGAGAATGACCATCTAAGAAACCGGAGAGATGCATGGCTTCCCTTATTTGGTACCTTCCCTCCGAGAGCAAATGCCTCAAAGTACTGTAGGAAAAGACGCGCGTGCCATCAAACAAGGTAGGAGCTGCTGCCTAGGAAAGCTCAGTAATATATATATGAGAGGCATATAGAGAGACAGACGCACGTGCTCGTCAGGATGACAGCAGAAGGCAGCAAGACAGCTCTGTTCTATTTCTAGGTTTGGTGTGGCATTGTTTCCGTAGACGTGGAGGAAGCCTCCCTCTCGAGGGTCACCGAGACGATGGTCTCTGTGTTTCTCTCGGCTCATTTTCGTCTAAATGTATCATGAATAAAAGAGATGCACGCTATTTAAAATACTTGTTTTCTAGATTTATTAGCTTTGAATGCATGTGGAAACGGCTGTGCTTGAGTCAAGTTAAGTGGACATTTGTAGTCGACGTACGAGTAGATGTAGATGTTTCTTTCTTTCTTGGATCCCACTTGTCGTAGATAACTTTAATAAATAGGTGTGTGGTCTTTCTTCTGGTTCAAGTATATTGAACGTAGTATTAAAGGCTTATTTATGATGGATTTTTCTAAATCAGTGTGTACCTGAAAAGGAAAAACAATAGTTTACACCAGGAAAATAGGTAATGGACGTACGTTTTTCGGCAATTGAAAGTCCTGCTCCAGGAGATAAGTAGTATAGTGAAATTAAAACCTGTATTATAGTGAAAAAAGTAGAATTGCTGAGTCTACTCAAAACTATAATTAAGATGAAAAATATCTATTATTTTCACTGGAATATTGTTTTTGGTGAATATACAAAACTTAAGGAATGAAAGGGAGGAACAAAAATGACTCATGAAAGGAAACAGACAAAAAGAAAAATTCTACCAATAAAAACTTGTCAGGAATTTTCCTAGTCGCAGTTTGTAGAATCTTGTTGTAAACTTTTCATTTCGAGAGCATGAAGAAGAGGAGCTAATTTCCAGAACTACCTTAAATGTTTGAAAGATGCCCTAAAGTTAATGAAAGTGTCATATCTTCTGTTAAATAGTCATTGTTTCCTAGTATTTGTTTGGACCTCATATTCTCTGACTGCAACAGAATCAGAATTTCATTGCATTTGTCAATTACAATTATGCTCTCATTGTGATGCCATTTATAATTCGGTTTTGAAAAGTAAGTGAATTTATTAATGACATTTATTAAAATTTTACATTAAACGTACGTAAATTTTACTTCAGAGGTAAATCAAAACTTGCTACAGTTGAATTTGTTAACGAACAGAAATCCATCTCAGGTGATTTACTTGACACGAGGGCCATTATTAATATTGAAAATAAACATCATAATATGCTTTTCATGAAGCCTTGAAATCGCATTGCGTATCTTCATAGAGTTGCTTCCTGGAACAGCATGGCTAGAATGGCAGAAACACGTTTACATTATATATCATAAATTTCGTGAAGATTACATTACATCGTTCAAATTACGACTAAATGGCATAAATTTGATTTAGATTACATTGCATTAATTCATTTTAGATTAAATTACATGCATCCAATTTAAATTAAATGACATAAGTTTAGTTTGTATTATATGAGAGTAATAAATTTAGATTAAATATCGTGAATTTAGTTTAGATTTTATGACAACAATCAACTTAAGATTGAATGTCAATAACTGAGTATTAAACTAACAACGACTGTGGAGACAATACTACGTTCCACCACGACCAGGTGGCTAGACGATACATGAAACATTCGCTCATTGTGAGATGCTTTTTGCCAGCAGCGCGCCTTGCCACAGCTAGCAGCGCGCCTTGCCACAGCTCACAGCGCGCCTTGCCACAGCTAGCAGCGCGCCTTGCCACAGCTCACAGCGCGCCTTGCCACAGCTAGCAGCGCGCCTTGCCACAGCTAGCAGCGCGCCTTGCCACAGCTAGCAGCGCGCCTTGCCACAGCTCACAGCGCGCCTTGCCACAGCTAGCAGCGCGCCTTGCCGCAGCTAGCAGCGCGCCTTGCCACAGCTCACAGCGCGCCTTGCCACAGCTAGCAGCGCGCCTTGCCACAGCTAGCAGCGCGCCTTGCCACAACTCACAGCGCGCTTTGCCACAGCTTACAGTGCGCCTTGCCACAGCTAGCAGCGCGCCTTGCCACAGTTCACAGCGCGCCTTACCATAGCTCACACACACACACACACACACACACACATATATATATATATATATATATATATATATATATATATATATATATATATATATATATATATATATATATATATATATATATATATATATATATATTTCTAAATACGTATATAAGTATGCAATTAACAAGTACTCATAACATATGGAAATGATATTTAACGTTTTTATTGTCTTGAAAAGATATGTTAGTACTTTGAGATATTAAATCTAAGGATACTCAAACTAACATTCGAACATTCGAACGTGACTATTTTCCTATATCTGCAAAACAGAGACACGAGAACAGTTATCCTCAGCATTATATACGTTATAGAAAAATACTTAGAATGGTATACAACTAAGGATGATGTGGAATTAAGATATCACAAATGCATGTAGTTTTTCTCATGTGATTGTTGTGGAATAGAATAAAGATGCACAACCTACGTACAACTTTAGTCAGATTTGATGTTCGGATTTGAATTGAAACTCCTGTATATTGCATTGTACGCTCAAGCAGATCGTACGTGTGTCATCGTGTCCGTAGATTAGCGGACGCATACTTGCACACAGGTGTGGAATGCACCTATAAAATACCTGCTCTTTTGTACACAGTAATATCTAGAGAATAGGTTACCTGAACTGAGGCAGCTTGAGATCTGTTAACGTTGTTTGTTGGCTCGACAAGGCCTTTCTCTAAGCTGTCTTGACCTGAGAGGTCGGCCGGCGTCCAATCTGTTGAACTTCGATTGCGTCATAATGAATTTGTTAAACTTAGGTTGCGTCAAGACGAATCTGTTGATCTTAGATTACGTCATAACGAATCTGTGGAACTTAGATTGCGTACAAATATGTTATAAAAATTGAACAAGTATAAGATTGAGCAAAAATAGTACGCATGTTATATGTATATCAATAAAATATCATAAATATAATAAAAAGGTTTCAAATTTGGGTTAGCTTCGGCGAGTTACATGTACTGGCCTCAACAGTGTTTACATCTGATGTAAGTTACATGTCTTGAGGTGTCACGGTATTGCTGAATAGAATATGGAATAGAACATGGCAACGTAATAGAATATGGAATAGAATTTCTCAACAGAATATAATACGACAATAGGAATAAGACAAGTGGCCATTCGTGGGCTGCTACCAAAGTTCCATGCCGTTAAAAGTTAAGGTATGAATCTTGTAAGGCATCTCAATCACGCACAGGCTGCAGGAGTGCAGTAGGACAAGGAGAAGGAGGGGTGAAAGTCATATTCACATTCATTAACTTTTACCGCCACAGGTGGAGGTAGCGCATAGCAAGTTTCATCATTATGCTAAGGTAAAACTGCGCAGGCTTAACATTGCACGCTTCACAGGTGAAGGTAAAGCACTGCAAGGCTCACTACTGCTGTCAGGTGTGACTGTGCAGGTCTAATGAGGAAGCGTCATAAACAGGGGAAGGTAAGACACAAAAAGATTTTAAAGTGTTCTGTGGCGAACGGAGGCATGAGGGAAGGGGTGTGTAGGGATGAGGGAGCTGTAGGGGGAAGAGGGTTGGAGGGGGAGCCATAACAATACGAGGGCAGGGAGAGGGAAGAGTTATGGGGCTGTCAGAGGGAGAGTGTGAGGGAGATGAGCTGTGGAGCGTCTCCCTCTGGGGGAGTTGTGGGGGAGCCACTGTGGGATGTGAGGAGAGCAAAGGATAGCGGGGAAGGAAGAAGGGAACGATTAATAAAATAGAGAAGATGGAAGACTAATACAGTTTAGGACACATGGCGGAATAGTAGAGGGATGAGAGAGGGGAAGTGAAGGGTTGTTCTGGACGGTGATATTGTGAGAAAATTGACGTGCAAAAATGAGAGAGAAAGATAAGCTAGAGAAAATTAAGGGCGTTGATAAAATATGAATAATCAGAGGAATAATAAAAGATTACTTGACTGAAATAACGCGCAGCGACAGTTGTACACTCGTCAAAATTGAGACGCAAACTAAGTTTCGAAAGTCAATATTAAAAATTAAAAAAAGGATCCATAAAGAGATGCTTGAAAAACGAGTAAAAAATGGATTCAAATTTATAGAAAAGGGAAGGACTTTCATTGTCGAGTTTTGTGGTAGCATAGACTACATGATAGCGATGCTGTATTTTGTAAATTTTGCCACAATAAAAGCAGGGTCAGTAGAAAAGAACTAAATTCTAACTTAAATTGAGATTTCAGGAGTCACCATAAAAGTTGTATACATCAAATTTCATTATAGTTTGAGTTTACATGTAAGGAATACAAATGAAAAAGAAAAGCGTACAAATTTATTTGTTCAGCTCTAGTGCATTAATAATAAAATAAAGGTTGCGTTCATAGATATAATAGCCAACAAAAATTGATGGAAATTAGTTAAGAAAAAATAAAGAAATGAACTACTCATTAAGAACGAATTAGAAAAATAGGTAGATAACAAAATTTCTCCCACCCAACAAATTGTCAAAAATTGGTGGGTATCTGATCAGAATTTATTAATGTAGGTTGCAATTAATTAATAAAAAAAAAGAATAGATTATTTGTTAGATATTTTATCCAGGATTCCATAGCTTCTATCACAAGACTAGAATAGTATTCATGTAATGTATATTTATTAGTAATTTAAATCCTGACTTCGGGATACGTACTTCTGTCTTCGCAGATCACATCAATGCCTGTCTTAAATCAATGATGTCTAGTCAGTTTGGTGTAAATAAATTGCGTCCTACTAAATTGGTAAAAGCTTTCCCCGGTAAGTTTTAAATGTAAAAAGAATTTATGATTTTAATCCAAAATTAAAAATCATAATTACTTATAGTTCCAAATGTCAATATTTAAAAAGAGAACAGTGTTTAGTCATTTACCTGTTGAATTATGTGAGGGTAAATATGAACTTTTCGGGCTCTCACTCGTCATGGGCAACGTACGAGGAAAATCATGGGAGGGGCACAAACTGGTCCAGTTAACTGAGGTTCTACAAGTAAATAAATAATTACGAACATTGTCTGATGAGAAGCATTAAGTGCTACTGCAATCATGCATAACAAGTCGTGTTTAAAAATGAACAAGGACGCACGATGAAAAGTTAATTTTCGTGATAAGATATTGCTCTTTTTGAATTAAGACTGACTATTGCTTGGGTTAGCGTGGTTGTGAATGCTGATGTCACGAGTAGGTTGAAAGCAATTAATGTAATCTAAGCAAATGTTTTCGTCATGCTTCACATGTCTTTTTTACAATAGATTCATAATTATTTTGTTGTGGGTTTCTATCTAGGTTAATATTTTCGATATTGAGAGAAAAATAATTGGATTACAATGTCAGTCTTGGTAATTCACAAGTCTAGTTGACGGAAATATATAACGCACACTTTAAAATACCAAGATAATCAATAAAGAAAATGTATTTTTGGGTAATCAAATGTAATACATGTTATGAGAAAGTTTAACTTGCATTTTAGGTGTGACATGTTATATCCTTCCTGTGACCTCCGCTATTATTTAAACAATTATGTGCGATCTCAACGGAGCTGTTCTTTATTATACTGTCAATTTCTTGCAGGATCTTTGGTTCTAATTCCACCAGATTATCAGGCATCGTGATGCAAAGTTTTCTTTTCAAATACCCCCGGAGGGGAAAATTAAAGGGATTTAGATCTGGAGATCGGAACGGCCACATGATGTCACCATATAGCGCGAAATTAAGCAGTGTGGCCAAATTATCGTTTAGATGTTTCAAGACGTCCTCCTGTTGAGCTAATTTCTTTGAATACAGTGGTCACTGCTTTTATTTAATTTTTGTTAGAACTTTCAGTATTCAGAATGCTTCTGTAATGTCTTTGTACCGTAATAATATATCTATTATATTCAATGGAAAATTTGATCGTTTGTGCTCCTTCGTTTGACACAAACCATTTTTAGAATCAAATTACCTCCTGTATCGTTGATACTTCCTGTGTGGGTGAAAAATTATTGTATGTATGCATTATTGCAGCAGGAGTTTTCAGCGTCCACAAATCATGTGTGACATGGACAATCTTCCATTGAAATGAACCTAGACACCCAACACAGGCCTAGACACCCAACACAGGCTTGTCACGTAGAAGCCAAAAATGTGTCAGCAGACTTACATTAATACAAGGTGATCTAAAAAAATGTTGACCGATAATTTGTAATTATTTGGTGACTAGGTTACCAATTGCATGCATAATTAAGGTGTTCTGCTGTGATAGAGGTTCATCAGTAAATATATATATTATATATAATATAATATAATAAACAGAATATATTATTAACCACCAGCTTGGTCGACTGGTGAGCGAATCTGCTTGCGAGCGGAAAGACCCGGGTTCGAATCCCGCTGCCGACATGGTTGACGCGGCTAGAAATACGGCATGGGACTTGGGTAAACAACCGAATAATTATCGAAGTAATTATCCGACCCAAGAATGGGCCAGAAGGTTCGTTCCTATAGCCTCATTCTATTCTATTCTATTCTATTCTATGTATACATGCTGTTCGTATTCTAGGTTCTTATAAAAATCAAGTTTCGTAAACTTTTTTTGGGTCACCTTATATAACTAGTTGTGCATATGATAGAAGAGAAGGACATATGCACAGAAGCCTAGTATTATATATTTCACTTCTTACCCAAAAACTTATTAAATTTACGTATGTCTGGAAACAATTAACTTAAATGAAATTCATTTCTTATTGAAATTAATGTTAGCTTAAATTTTTTCTATTGCAGAGAAATCTGAAAATTGTTCTCAAAAATAACATTTGATAATTACCCTACTGATTAACTTCCAAATGTTATTCAACTCAAATATACATTGCATTGTCTCAAGGTGCATAAAAAGAGTATTAATTTCAAGAGACAGAAATCTTCAATTTAAACACCAAAAGTAAGTCGCTGCTATTCTAAAAGCCTCTGATAAGCTCACCTGTTGTTTCAATTAAAGGAATTGTGTACTGTGATGTTCAGACACATATCAAAGTATTCAGTTTTTCTATGTCTGCTATACGAAAAAAATTTAAGCTAAATAAGAATTGCGTGCAGAAACATTTTTCCTCAATTCCTCGTGTTCATTGAACCGCAATTTTTTACAGCTCTCGTCAAAAGACAACTTTGTTAACGCATGTCATTAATTGAAGTCTCGTGTAGTAGAGCCATTTATAAGTGCATTGTTTTTGTAGAACACCATTGTGCCGTGTTGTAGTAGAGCACCATTGTGCCGTGTTGTTGTAGAGCACCATTGTGCCGTGTTGTTGTAGAGCACCATTGTGCCGTGTTGTTGTAGAGCACCATTGTGCCGTGTTGTTCTAGAGCACCATTGTGCCGTGTTGTTGTAGAGCACCATTGTGCCGTGTTGTTGTAGAGCACCATTGTGCCGTGTTGTTGTAGAGCACTATTGCCTCAGGAAGACGTTAATAATTGCTAGGCAATAAACAGCAACCGTAAAAGGGCGACTCAAATGGAACAGACCTATGGAGGAAGGGGAGAAGTGGTGGAGATGGAAGTGGAGGAGATGGAAGTGGTGGAGATGGAAGTAGAGGAGATGAAAGTGGTGGAGATGGAAGTGGAGGAGATGGAAGTGGTGGAGATGGAAGTGGAGGAGATGGAAGTGGTGGAGATGGAAGTGGAGGAGATGGAAGTGGTGGAGATGGAAGTGGAGGAGATGGAAGTGGTGGAGAGAGACCAAAGGAGAGGAAGTGGAAGAGAGTAAGAGAGGGAAGAAAAGGATCAGGTTGAATTGTTACTCTATATGGATGAAGTGCGGAAAATATCAATGGTGAGAATAGATGAAACACATGTTCATAAACGATTCATTTCAATTTTCTTTCTTCAAAATTATTCAACACATGGTTTTTCAGCAGCATATGAAAAAAAATCGCGCTTAAAAGTTTCAGTTGACAGGAGACAAAATTAAAAATAAAGTATGCTTATTTCTTCCCAAGAATTTTGCGCCAACAATTTCAGGCAAAATAGAACAAAATTTAAGACTATCATGTAGAAATTTCAGTGGTGAAGCCTCCGTTTATTGTAAGCCGCGCGACCGCAACGCGCTCGATTTGAATCAAGAATGAGTGATGTTCGTGTTTTGAATATTGACGCTCGGGCTTTCCTTGATGTGCAGAGGCCAGAATAGAAGATGCAAATAGTCTTTTTTTGTCCAGTAAGACTGATTTGTTTAGCCTGTCCCTTTTCTACTGCAGCTGAGTTGTTAGTGAGCTGTATTTGTGCCACAAAGTCCCTCGTTTTGAAGGTTTGAATCCCCATACAGCCCTCGAATTTTCTCTGCTTGTGATGGAGGGACCAGGTAGAGTGACAGACTGACGGACTTAAACTGACTATTTTTTCACACTGCAGATCATCGCAGGTGCCCCTACGAGCCTCTACCTCACGTGACAAGATGGACAGAAACACTCACTGCAAGCATGATCATTAGTCTTAAAATGTTAGCATTAAGAATTTAAAAACCATTGAATATTTCATGTATGCCTGAATGGAATAAAGTTTTGTCTATCCTCAGATTAGGGAGATAGTTGTATTAATAAGAATTCTAGGCAAAAAAATAATTATTCAGGTTTGTTCTACCCTAGGAAGTGTGGTACTGCGACGCAAGTGTTAAACTTCACCTTATCATGTGAGTATTTCAAGTTATTTTAGTTAAGTTAAAGTATTTCATGATCACCTTAGTGACCTTGAGATACTTTGTGTGAGTTATGAATTAGCGTTCATCAGTTGTTAGTTCAAATGCTTTGGACAGAACATTAAGAAAAAGAGAGAATTGTAGTCCATGAACGTCTATTACTATTAATGGTGTTCATATTGTTACAGTTGTAATTTGCAATTTTTTTTTAAATAATTACTTGAATCTTGATATTGATAATATTGATATGATTTGATTATGAAAGTTTCAACTAGATGAATTGAATTTTTATTGTGGTGAATTTTATTTATATATCATTACCATACTTTAATTGACGTTTTTAATATTTATTTGACCATTTATAAAATTGATAACACAAGTTTCATTTATTAATTTATGTACTGCAATAACGGTGGCTTATACACGGAGCTAGAATTTGAAACATCAGAAAAAATTGTAACAAATACACGTTGTAAAAATATTTCAAAATACATATTTACAAAATCATTCAATCTTCAGCACCAAATTTCTTCTAAAAGCTCAAGCCAATTTCACTAGTCCACATGAACAAAAATTATTTGTCTTTGACCCCAACATGCATCTTGATGGCTGCAAAGACTTTCCGACACAAAGTTTTTAATTCAACTTGATAATTATCGTTCAAGATTAGAGGTAGGGTAAGGAATTGAGGTTCAAGTTACCTTCAAAGTTGAGGTTAGGGAATAAGATTTCATTAACGCCGTAAATCTTAATTCCATAGACACTGCCACCAAAATTTGCAAGTGATAAAAACAGAAACCTTAGTTTTTCTTCGTTTTTTATCTTCATCTTCTTTTTTTTATTATTATTATTTTCATCACGCCCATAATTTTTACTACTATAATCGATATTACTAGTAATATTGTTATTACTGTTATTATCTTAGGTAATTTTTGTATATATTATTTTTTATAAATACAATTTAAATTTCTCCCTAATAAGTCCATGAATACTATCATCGGATAAACTTTCCGTCCCCTGTGTTTCAGAGCTTACGAGTCATAGCATCGCTGACTGAGCACCTGGCCACAACCTTTAATTAAACCGCATGAGTGTGTTATCTACTTGTTGAACAGTTGAAATTCTGTACCATAAAACAGCCTGACAACACGTCCTGCTTGCAAAAACGTGTCGGCAAAATGCTCACAAGAGAAGAGTCTCATGTCGAAATCCTTCATAACGACTGACTAAACAGAATCAGAAACATAAATGTTGGATTCATCTGGTAGCTCAGGTCAGTGTCATGCTGGGGTCTAGCAAGGTTGCTTGTTCTCGAGCTTCCTACGCGGTTGCACCCAATTTGTTTAATGTTTTCTTCGTGCACGAGTTTGTAAACAAATCATACTCTGTACTTGTTGTGAAGTATGAAATGAGTATCGTGTTACATTCAGCAATCCCTTGAAGAGGAAAGGAAATAAACTAGTTGAGTAATTTTACCCACCATGGATAATTTCAGGATGAGATTAGGTTTTCTTGTACACGAAAGTTGCACGTAACGAAATACGAGTGACGTCATACTGTGATGGTTAACATGAAAGTTTTTTCCAAACCGGAAACTATTCTTAAAGCACCTTAGCTGCACATGAAAATGAGTAGTTCTATGGTTTTTAGTTTGTAAATACTTTGAGTGTAAGAATATTGTAACCTAAAACTGATACATCATGTAGACTACAATGCCATACATTAAGAAGTATGTCGTTCACGTAATAGATAATATACACCGGCCAATAAAATATGACATTCAATGCTTTTTCATATAACGACCTGCAATATAACAAAATGAAGGCACAAGGAACAGATACGGCACAAAACAGCAGCTATAAGTTAGTATTAAATTTTGTTGTCACAACAACAAACGAAGTGAAGGACAATCAGTTCAGGAACTCAAACGTGCGATACCGCTTAGAATAAAATGAAAATTTCCATAGCTTTCGTACTACAAAATGGGAGTTTCACTTTCTTGCTTTAATTCAGTATTAAATTAAATTGCTACTCATGATGACACTCGGGTGTGATGATTAAGAAAACGACGTGACTGCGAGTGAAGCGTGGCAGGCAGGAGCTGAGGGTTGTGTGATCGTGGAGGGCAGCCTGGGAATATCGTGTAGCTTGGGAAGAAATTCTCTTGAAGCATTGCGGTGTTGAGGGCAGTGAGGGGAGGATGCTGCGATCCTAGGACATCTTAAGGGTTTGCTGCTGGTATCTGTGGCCGTGACGTCATCAGATATTAATTTGATGCTCTCCTGTGATTGGTGGAGACGGCAGCGTATTGAGCGGCGCCCTGACCAATGGCCGGCCTCCTTATGATGATGGCTAGGGGGACCTTCTCTGGACACTGGACAGAGAGGGAGTGAGAGCGAAGAGAGGGAGCAAGAGGGAAGTGGGAGTGAAGAGAGGGAGCGAGAGGGAAGTGGGAGAGAAGAGAGGGAGCGAGAGGGAAGTGAGAGGAGGGACAGCGCCGCAAATAAAGTGGGCAAGAAAGAGCGATCGAGTGGCTGTACGAGAGAGAAGCTCAAAAAGTTTACAAAATTGGAGAAGGCCAGAAAGAGAGAAAGGAGGTGAAGGGAGAGAGGGGGGAGTGAAGGGAGAGGAAGGGTGGGGAAGATGATCCCCAGCTATGAAGGAACGGACAAGGCTAACCAGTGCAAAAAGAAGATGTGTTCTGCAATCTCTCAACTGAACCAGAGCTTTTCTGTAGCTCGCTGCACAGAAATGTCCCCCACACAAATACTTTCCATGCTATTCGACTTAAGGGTGAATATTTCAACGTAGTAAGACGAAATGTGCTTCTTTTTCGGTATAAACATGCGCTCAATCTCCACGTCCGTAAATGGAGTAATGAATGAAGTAGCTGTAAACACTCTTGATGAGTTACAAGTGATCCATAATACCTACACAGAAAACCATTAAAATAAAACATTCTTTTACGCTGACTCGTATTCTCATCATTCAACTTTCCTCTTAAATTCGATCATAATTATTTTAGCTTTATCTTCAAACAGCGTTTTCTACCCTCGTAGCTCTAGAGTCTGCAGCCTTCAGTAATGCCATCATCTAAGGCATGAAGAATCTTTGAACTTGGCAACTCTGGAATACTTCTGACCAACTGTGATTTTCTGAATTTGTGTACGTCTGAGTCATGACTGTGTTTAAAAGGCATTGTGATCTAGACACGTCCATCACCTTCATTACGTCTCAATTGATTAATACGTGTTTGTCATCCATGCTTTATACTTGTCCAGCCCTCGGGGCAGATCTTATAGAGTTTTAAAGTTCAAATGTTATAAAGTTTTAATATTATAGAGTTTCAAAATTAAGATAACAACTTGTAAAGGTACAAATTTCATCATGGAGTCTTAGCGAGAAAACCTTAAACCGGAAGATAATTTCGATTTGATTGCCTTTTGTCAACTAATTTTCAAACACAAGTTGGTAAATGCTTATAGATTGATTTAATGTCTATTAAAGTTTAGAGTCTAATTGATTCACCAGTTTGATTAAATTTTGTTTACTATAAACATCAATTGATCAATCTATTATGCATCACCCATTACAACCCATTATATTTATTACTCCTGGCTTACTTTTATAGGATACCTCCACCAATCCGAACTTCAGGTGAAAAAATTGTGATATTTGAAAATTATTCAAAACATTCATGTGAACAACTGATTTTTTAATACGTGATTTCAAAAATATTGAGAGTGTCCCATGCATATCCTATAGGTGTATTGCAAATAGTTGGCTGAAACAGTGAATAAAGACGAAAAGTAATTCTGAATGACGTTTCCACAGCATAGATCAGTGTTTATGTAATTGCACTGACTATTATTTCCTTCTTCACTAAATTGCCGTAGCAAAAGAAATGCAATGAGTGCCTTCGTACTTAGGGCAAAAATATCGTCTTCAGGGTGAAAAATATCGTGTTTAGGGCAAAAAATATCGTGTTCAGGTTGGAAATGGAGCAGCCGACGATTTGAGATCGCTGACAGCGGAGTCCGTGCTCGCCCACGACCGCTTCAAGATGGATGAGTTTGACGAGGTATGAGATGCGTGACCCTGACCAGAGGCGCTGTTTGCTTCTTTTTGGCTGTGTTTGGATCAACTCTTTGTCTCTTTTGTGAGGTTCCTGGCTGACGAGATGCCGCCCTTTGTGACCACGTACTCTCCACTTGGCGTTTTATTCCAGTGTTTGGTTTTCATGCCCAGTGAAAGTTGATGCCGGACGCAAAACTCCTCATCGCCCTTCTGACTCGTCTTCTTCCTTCTTGAGCAGCTGCATGCACGGACAGATTCTGGATTATGACATCATAAAGCTTCAGTTATGCTCTGAAACTTCAATCATTTGTGGTCTAAGTTATTAGTCAAAAATTTTTCTAGAGCTTAACCACTGTACTAATCCATTTTACGGGCACTGGTGGTGCAAGGATGGATTTGAAAACAATTTCGATTAAAAATTATGATGAATCATCTTTATGGAACTGCCTCAGTCAAACCTCAGTACAAGGCATGCAGAATGTTCTTCATGTTCAACTTATACAATACGAATCACTCAGCGCCAATCAGTTTAGAAGCGTGATGAACACTGAGGAGAACTCTGTCTTCCGCCCCTGAGTCCAGTTTATACTGTAGGTTATCTTCTGAGGATGAAGTGTCGTAAAGTTTCTTAGTTTTTCTTTTTTCTTAGCTTCTACTTCGAATTATTATACAAAGTGTTTGAACACAACCAGTAGAAAAGGGTCAGATGCTTTGAAGCCACCATAAAAAACGGATGTCAACGCCTGGTCATTTAGACGATGAAATAATACATCTCAGACCACACAGCCATCAGTAATTCTTATGCTGATGGTGCAGATTCTGATCAGTTGTGGCACGGGTCTCTCTAAGCAGTGACAGTTTTCTGCTGACACTGCAAAGTGTTCGTAAGTTGATTCGTAGCTTTGGAGAGAAGATCAAGGAGAGGAAACTGAGATTTTGCCCTCAGAAGAAACTTTTCTGTGAACGTTCTCGCGCATTTATGAGTACACAGCCGTGGTAGTAATTACGTCGAATTAATTCCATACGTATTTGTTACAATGTTACGTTCAGATATTACTGCTAAGAAGACAAGACAGTACCAAGTTACGAAAATTGCTTAACATATTTTTTGTACAATTTTTCAATTTCAGATACGCGGACGTATTAGTTCTATATTTCATGAAGTTTCCTCTTCAAAGATAAGGTCGTACACTTGAACCCATATTCCACTGTTGAGTCTCCGATAGTTAAATCCGTCATGCAGTTAAAATAAAAAAATTTTAACTGAAATCATTCAGGTTCTGATATTATTTCTCCAAATAATTTTTATACTAAAAAAATAAGTATGAATACAAAATTGAAGTAAAATGCATTCATTTTAAAATGTAATTCTAATTCGAATTCTGTACAATTTGCTTACATAAAATACGTAAGCTTTGTACGCTCTAATGGGGTATTTTCCCTCTTATTTCGAACGAAGCATCATTTAAGAAGAGTGATTAATTATTATTAATTATTAATTATTCGAGTTTTCGTGCTTGAAAAGTTTATATTTTAAATTCAATAGACAGCGTTAGGCATCATCTTCTACAACCTGATATTACGCAGTGAGTGGGCAACTCCAGTTACCACTCATCATTCAGGTGTCCCTCACCACTCACCATTCAGATCACCACTCACCATCCAGGTCACCACTCACCAACCAGGTCACCACTCACCAACCAGGTCACCACTCACCAACCAGGTCACCACTCACCATTCAGATCACCACTCGCCATTCAGGCGCCACTCACCATTCAAGTCACCACTCACCACCCAAGTCACCACTCACCATTCAGGTCACCACTCGCCACCGTATGTAGGTCGCTAATGAAACTGTATTATAGTATTGAATATTGATATAATCAAACTCTGTCAAGTATTATCACTTGTGTATAAATAATTAACTGTTGGGTGAATGGGTGGGTGAGCATGAAACCAGAACAGCCAAAACCGACGTGTTTGAGCTGCGCAGTGGCGCCTAACAAACAACCAGACATGCTAAAATAAAGTGTTCCTCTCACTGTGCATCAGAACTTAGATTTTACAAGATATTTCAATAAACTTGCTTCAATCTTGAAGCCAAGCCAAGATCTAGATGACCATGTTTCGTCTAGAGATCCGCATAGACTCTGACACTTGGTACCATATTCATCAGCTAAATTCGATGACTGTAACTCTGATATTTTCAAAACAACTTACTGCATGGCATGTATGGAGCCCTTCGAATCTTTTTCATGAGTTCGGCGAAGACAGCACTCTGGGCCAAACTTACCACCCTTCAGGTAACCACCGTAATTGTAGCACATATTCAAGCAGAGGTGTGATATTTGTTTCTTCTGAAG
Source organism: Trinorchestia longiramus (assembly GCA_006783055.1). NCBI lineage: Eukaryota > Metazoa > Arthropoda > Malacostraca > Amphipoda > Talitridae > Trinorchestia > Trinorchestia longiramus. The sequence continues at coordinate 112,427 of VCRD01000841.1, forward strand.
AATAATTACGTTTGAAAAAAATGCATTAATTTTTGCAGACCTGAAGCTCATGATCAGCGGTTGAACCAGAGCGAGTTTCGAAATTCTGATGCCTGATGAGGACAAGCCGAGCACGCAACGGTTGTGCGTGGGAGGAGGGGAGAATGAACCTGAAGGGAATTATTATCAAACTTTCGTTTGATAATGCTGAATAACAGTTACACCTTGCTCGTTGAATTGCTGTCCCAAATGCAAGTTATTTTGAGGGAAACGTACACAGTATCTGAGAACTGGAGCTAAACCTTTTACAACAAGACAACACAAAATCTCACACTCCTTGAAACATACAAAAATCTCTCTCTCAGCATGTAGCTCAGACCTTTCTTTTGCATAAGATTTTAAATTGTGTTTGATAAGACCTGATAGGATAACTAAGAAGAGGTGGCGGCTAAAGTAGTACTTGCTTTCAAAGAACGAGGACTTGGTCCACTTGGGGTAAAATAAAGAGACAACTAAAGATAGAGAGCGGGCATAGCAGAACTAAGATATGTCTTTCTGTATTACAGTAGCCAATACTAGCAGCGTCTGGTACCGCTTTAGCACTGTTATGAGTTAAGAAGATAAAACGACTTTTATTTTGCAAAACATTTTATTCGTGTTAATAGACAGAAAAAAATAAGGTATGATAACACAATCCCGTGCGAGTATATTGTATTGAAAGAGGATACATTAACAATAATTCACTTGCATACAATAGTGATTTTAAGTTGCAAAAAAAAATCTTCAATTCATTTTAGGTAAATTCATGCGTGTAGGCTATGATTTACCTACACCTCCGTATTTTGTTGCATGTGGATTCAAACAGCAAGTGTTTTTTGATGTTTGCTGAGCCAAAACCTACAGAATACCAATTAAGGTATACATGAACAACATTCAAGTGATACTTTATTGACATTGTTCTTAAGATTTTGATTTGGCTTGGGAAGTAAATTCAACGCATACCACTTAGACAGACTTTGAAATGAACTCAATTTGGCAAGACGACGTTTTAGGAACAACGCCCGCACAGAACAAAGCTGCTGCTGCGCGCATTAAAGCTTAAATCCTCTTCATAGAACCGTCCCTGGTGATTGTTTTTTTGCCAGCCTCTTGAAAGTGATGCCGATGTAGGAACGCATTAAGTAACTTGTTTGTCTAAAGCTCGCTTCGAGAGGCCAAATCCTGTGCTTTAATGCACTTAATGATCGATAACCTGAGAAGGAAAGAGAAGGGTGCGTCGAGTGATCATCTGTACGGTCGACTGCAGAATCAGTGCCTTCATATTCTGGGAAAGTTTCTGTCGTTTTTTGTGCACGCTTGAAAACAGTTAACAGAATACTGTGACATAGTTAATTCGATGTATTTTTGTGGTATCAAGTAATTTTGAAGAGCAAAACGGGCACTACATAGCGAGATGAAACCTTAGAAATTAGAGTCCATTATATAGTAAAATGCATCATTTTAGAATATAGAATTGTATAAATTTTTACATAAATGCAGGATCCTAACTTGAAATAGATAGTATGAAGCACTCACGTGTTTGAGATACACTGTCGTTATCAGATGGTCTTTGTGCGGATGCATGAGCATCAAAGCCGTATGGATGAGACAGACATCTGTCGCATGAGGTCGTGCTTATCGCCCATCGGGGAGATCACTTCAGTTTACGACTGTCAAAAGAAACGCAGATTCTGCACAATTAAAGTAAATGACGGCATTATCCGTCTGGCAATGAGTAAATTTATATTTCAAATTTATACATGGCGAAACGAAATGATGGTACGATTACAAATTAACTTTTTTGTTATGTGTGTGTGATGCAAACTTGTTGAAGACCAAGACCTAGTTATACAAATATAATAAGATATAAAATTTGATTTGAGTTTAAGATAAGTGAAGCTACATGTTACTGTCATCTATAGTCTCCATGTATGTACTAGTATCTATATGCTTGTTCGTACATTATTTCTACTGAAAAATAGTTTAAAAAAGTCACGAAAGAAATAATTTCTTTTCGTCATTCATCATGGACAAAATATGGTCGTTCATACACAAAACTATGCATCGTGCGATTTCCTCTTAATTGTACATAGTTGACCCTTCCAGAACTCCCTTGATACAAAACGCCTGTACTTTTGGCATGGGAAAATATTTTTTTACAGACCATAGTGAAGAACAATTTGGATGAGATGTATTACAAAAGATATATTAAATATTTATGAGAGTACTGTCCTAAAAATGTACGTGGCTCTGTGAGTCAGCTACAACGCTAACTGTACAAGGTGGAAATGACTTCCTTGTTTTCATTGCAAACTATAGTAATGAAAATATCAGTACAATTTATTCACATATGTACCTACTTTGATAACTGGTAGTGATCATTTGTAAGACACTGTGTTCCAAAACCGAAATGACAAATATATTTGTGAGCTATTGATCAGTATCTTTGTGTTATAAATTACTTGGAATTATTGATGGTTTCACGTACTTTATATATCTACGAAGAATGTCAGAAGCTCAGCGAGTGCAGTCTACTAGGAACACGATTAAGTGATTAATGGGTTCGTATTTTTTCTGTAGCTGTGTTTGAATTTTGTTTAAATGGAAGTCATGATTAGTTGATGTGCAATCATAATCAGAGGAGGACTGTAGTGATACAGTAAACCGGAACCAGATTTTTGTATACTGATTTAAAGTTACAGTTAGAGAACAGGAATTAATGATCTCAAAAAATCCTTACCTTGTGGTGCCTTAACAAACGTATTCTCGACTGACCGTGGTGCGAATTATCCATGAATCAAATAATGAATAAGAAAACTACGCCTCACTGCATTGCATGTAGAGCACAAGTGAGCTTTTCCTAGCAAAGTTTTGTTCTGGTCGTACACCAACACGGTGGAATGCTCGGCAAGTGACGGGCTGTGTGAGGGGGGCGGAGGCTTCAGTCGGTTCAATTGTAATTAGGAAAATGTGGAGGAGAGAGAATTGCGTTGTCAGCGCCGTTCGAGGGCCTTAATATTCGGACCCAACCCTTCCTTCTGTGAAGACATTTTTGCCTCATAACCGGAGCGATGGGAGTCCCACAAAGCGCCCGCCATTAGCGATATTGGAAGCTGACGACGAAATAAAACCAATCCACGAGAAGCTTCAGGGCTTCAGCAGTCACGTCGTGTCACGCACGATGAACTTTCATGCTGCAAAACGATCAAAATTTTTGGTGGCTCTCGAAAATCAAAGCTACTAAGGCAAATAAAAAACAGGTTGGTATCTGCAACGTTCATGCATGAACGCTGATCAATGTGAATTTATCGCTGAGTTGGATCGAATCAAATGTTCAAAAAGCTTCATTGTACAAAATTATGTGATTTTTACCCATACTCTGCATGATCGTAATAGATTTTCATCACGGATCAGTTTGGCATCAGAATCGAAGTTTCGTTCCTGAATTATTGTAAACTTTTCACAACATAAGATACATCCATGTCAAACATGTCAAAATAATGTTGAATGTATTCATGTCAAAGTAATGTTGTGTGTATACATGTCAAAATAATGTTGTGTGTATACATGTCAAAATAATGTTGAATGTATTCAAGTCAAATTATTGTTGAATGTATTCTTGTCAAAATAATGTTGAATATATTCAAGTCAAAATAATGTTGAATGTATTCAAGTCAAATTAATGTTGAATGTAATCATGTCAAATTAATGTCGAATGTATTCGTGTCAAAATAATGTTGAATGTATTCATGTCAAATTAATGTTGAATGTATTACTTCTGCGAAGAATAGACTATAATAAATCTATACACATTTGATTGAAATGATCATATAACTTGTGAGGTGTTTTACTGCAACTCAGCAGAACTGTCACTCACAAATGAATGTTCTTTGCCCCTTTATGACATTTTACTCGTTAACAAGAAAAACATTTTTTCCATGTCGAACTGATCAATTTAAAAAGCTGCATTTTTGAAATTTTATCCCTATCACTGACTGCAAATTATTGTCAGGTTGTCTAATTTTTTTAACTGACTAAAATTTGAAATGTTTTTCTCAAAAATTATTGGTCCAACATTGGACAAAGAATTAGTACGATTAAAATCTTACTCCGCTATTCGTACCTCACAGTCCTAAGTAATTTTAATTTTGAAAATCAAACACTAGGCTTGAATTAAAAATGATCTCTGAAAGATAAAATCTCAAATACATTTCAGAGACTGATATCAATTCTGTCACGATTGGGACATCAGGATCGTTCCAGTCAAAGTTGCCACTGCATTTCAATAAGTTTAGCATACGATGTCTTTTTAAGGAAGAAGAAGGCTTTAAGGAAACCCTATGCACTCTAATATCGTTTGATGCTGTCCCTCCTGTTTGTAGTCTGCAACAACGGTGTGGTCTGGTGTGCAGGTTAACAGGATTGTGAACGACTTCTAAGACACGCTGGCAGCTGAGGGACGTGGTCATATGAGAAAGTTTTTAGCATTATAGGATTTACTTTGGATGCTAGGGAAGCGTCCACGGAGGGTGGTCAGGATATTGAGCCCTGAGGGCTCACCGCTGCACCGACCACGAGGGTGGAAGCCTCTTAGTTTTATTGTACACGATCAATTCCAGTAGAAAACGCACATATTCTCAGTTAAAATGAAACGTGAGACTTTTTGAGATTTATGTGGCAATTGTCCTTCGTTTTTTTTAATGGTTTCAAAACTGTATTCTCTTTCAAGTAAAATTGATGCAACATGGCATAAAACATAAATTAACTTTTGGAATTATTGTACAGGAATATCGTGTAGTATTGTGGCATTTTATTTACTGTGACACACGAGTCTAAGTAATGAGTGGAGCAAAAGTTGCTATACACTTCAAAATTAATAAAATAAAACCTAATTAAGCCACAAAATTGAGTTACATATCAAATAAATGAACAAACCTTAGAGTTTTATCAAGTGTCTAATACACAAATGCTGAGGATGAATTGTACTCAAAAGCATCACTATTTGCATTTCATTACTTTCTTTCGTAATTTTGGGTTTCTTGATAACTGTTCGGTCTTTGAGTATAATACACCCCATGCATCAGTACACTAGATAATCGTTACATCGAAAAAAATGCATTTGATACTTAACCCACTCATTTGGTCGCATTAGATTTTTTTGGGATTTTTAAAGCGCAAAGAGACTTTTGCACCCGCAGGTGCAGGAGCTGATGCTGGTGGCAGATGGAAGGCGCTGTACTGCACTACAGCAGGTGCTCACGCAACCTGATGTTTACTACCGCGATAGTCAATGAAATTTTTACTACCGCGATAGTCACACAAACGTTCAACTCTCACTGGTTTTGGTACTGGCTACTGGCTTTGCAGGTCATGACGATCACACAGTTTTGTTCATACTGCACAATAATAACACATAATTTTAGTGATTTTTATTTCCTTAATTATTTGTTATGTATTATTTAATCACGATTACATCATCACAATGATGAACCATGTCCTACTCTCTCACTCATACTTCACACGTTTGAGTTCAAATAATTCTTGGCACTGAAATTTTTTATCGCTTTTTTTCTACCGCCCTCGTTTTTTTCGATCTTAGAATTTGTGTAGCATTGCTGGTCACGACCTCGTGTCTGCGACGCCCCTCATCCTCTGAGTATGTGACGATGTTGAGTGGCCACATCCTTTGAGTATGTGACGATGTTGAGCGGCCACATCCGCTGACCATGTGACGATGTTGAGCGGCCACATTCGCTGACCATGTGGCGATGTTGAGTGGCCACATCCGCTGACCATGTGACGATGTTGAGTGGCCACATCTTCTGGCCATGTGACGACGTTGATTGGCCACATTCTCTTAGTCTAGAATGTGACGATGTTGCAAGGAGCATCCACTGACTACAGGAAATAAGGGAAATTCTCAGCTTCTAGTTTGGAGTAAATATTCGTAAAAAACACAACATATTGCTCACTACCTTTCCCATCTTTTAACAATCCGACTTCGATGACGAGTTACGTGACACTTTCAGTTCCTTCAACACTACCATTTTTCTTTTGAGTTTGTTTTTTCAATGTTATCCCTTTGATTGTTCTTTTCTCTCAGAAAATAAATCCCGTCGAACTAGAAAAACAAAAATGTACGTATTTTTCTTGACTTATTTTAAATGTCTTTTTGATAAGGATTGCGAGAATGTCCATTAACTAATCTGAAGCTCCCCAATGAAAAAGTCTTTGTTTTACAGCTTGAAAGTTTTCACAAAAATATTCTGCCATAATGACGGAATAAAATGTTGAGACAAGTTAATGAGCTGATTCTTTCATTTGTAAGATCTTGCGTTCAACAAATATTACAATTACGAGTATATTCACTCAGCGCACTGTATTTTTAACCCACGTGCTCTGGCCACCACGAACTGAAAATGACCATCCCGCTATCCACGAATAAGCCGATGAACAAATCGGAGAGCGATTATCTCAGGCGGGCCTTAGGCCTATACTCTGGTGCAGCTCGGGGTGAACGCAACACATTTATTTGCCAGACTTGTCAGGCTGAGAAATCTTGCGCTGTGTGGTAAAACCGGGAAAATATAAAATATATTTTTTGGCCAAGCCTGTCTCAGAAATGTTGCTGGATGTGAGATCCACCTGAGTGTTCTTTTGGGTAAGAAGATTAAGGAATGGGATACATTAAAATCTCCCATAATGCGTTTCCTCCATTGATATGCTACCTAAATATTGTATTATTTTACATAGGAGCGGCTTTAGAATATGTTTAATAACGTTATCAAGTGCATTCGAATGTGCAAGTATAGTAACTACAGCAGCTCACCGTGTGGTGTTATTGCAGTGAGAGCTGGACGCACGTTTTCATCGTGTATGTTGGTTACATAACAAAAATAGAAGTAAAAAAAAGAACCCATGTTACAGTTTTACCGTATTTCAAGTCATAAACGTTTAATACATTCTTTTGTACCAGTAATTAACCAAGAAGTGAGTAAATTTCAAAATTTGCTGTACTGCGTAAAATAATAGAAATATGAGCTTGGCCCGACACTCTGAACCATGGTTGGAATTGAGACAAGGAGCTTCACAACAAAAGTGTTTGTGTAGTTCATTGTAGTGTATTTGTTATGAAATTTTGAAGTTTTCGTTTCTCTCGTCAATATACCATGTGGCCTAAACATATTAACTATTGCGGAGTACTTTACTCAAAAGAGTACTCATTTTGTTCCTACATTCATAAACTAACAAATTTAAAGTAATATTTTTCCTCTACAACATTGCAATGCTTCTTCATTAGGATTATTTTTGGTATTTGAGAGGCCATATGCATATATATATATATATATATATATATATATATATATATATATATATATATATATATATATATATGTGTGTGTGTGTGTGTGTGCGTTTGTGTTCTATATGTGTATAAGAATTCCTTTGAAGAGAATGAATATGAATTAATTATATCAAATGATCTAATCAGACTGTCTTCATGGCCGTGAAAACTTAAACTTTCATATAAATTCCAGTAAATTTCTGTACAATTGACTGAAATTAAAGTTAATTTAACCACACGTTAAGTCTGAGTCCCTTAGAAGCGCATTTATTTAGTTACAAGCACCAATGCATTACAAGCTCCTCTCTCCATCAATCATAGATGACACAGTCGCAGGCTATTTCTAGAACTTATTTTCGGGCGTCAGATCTGAAGAAGCCCGAAGGCCGTCTTCTGAAGGACACTGATTTGCTCTCGTGGACCCTCATGGCCCCTGAGGCCTGGGACACAACAGCTGATATTGGGATCCCGTGTTTGGCCTCCTTAGCTCCAGAACCTCTTAAGGGATTATGACTGCTCGTGTAAAGAAATCTAAGTAATATTCCATTGATCCAAAGGGACGGCGACGCGACTGTGCCGTGTCTCCCAAGGAAGAAAGCGCATCTCACAAATGTGGGACCAATCGATAAGCTGAGCCCACGAATGAACAGCAAATCCAGCAATTAGGCAACAATTTAAGGAATTACTGCCAATTTCGTACGTCTTCTTCTTTTCCTGCATTCTCCGGTGGATTTGATGACCCCTATGACCCCAAGTTGAGTGCATGAAAGAGAAACTGCTCAAGGTGTTGCCGAAAATACGGTCCAAACTGTGAAGATTAAACTGTTGATTGTTTGCAAAATTTGGATCGGTAGTGATGCAGTCGAGTGAATCTTATGTTTGGACAACTGCAAGGTCGTATCTTGCTCAGGTTTATGAAGTTAAGGGCCATTATTAACCCGTTGTTTGAATTACTTGTGAAGTTTTTAAGCAATATTCACCGAAGGCTTTTAAAAATGTGATAAATTGAGACATTTAATTATGTTTAGAGGGTTCATTGAATTGATGATATTCAATTAGTTCATTTTTTGTTCTATTGTTACATAATAATACTAATGAATTATTAGGTTCCTGAAAAAACGCACTATTACATACAAATGAGTTACACAGAGAACAAGGTTGTCAACAAAGTTAAAAAAGTTGTGAATTAATATCGAGGCTTTATTGTTAAATTTTCAATACATTCGAATGCTGTGATTATGGTGAAGCAGTTCTTTTTATTGTAAAGAATTAAGAGAGCACTAACTGTCTACTGTTCTTGATGTTCTGAACAAATATTTCTTGTGTTCAACAGTTTTGTAGAAGATTTAAAAAGGAATTTACCTCGTGATTAATTTTTATATTTGTTCTAAGCTTACTGGTATTTTTAATGCAGGTAGGGGCCTTCGGAAAATTTATTTTTTGAAATCCGTAATGGGGTAAATTTTTTTAAAAGGAAGTTGGACCAAGTGCTATGTGCTCTCAATTTGTTCATTTGTGCCAAAAAAAAATTACCCGCATAATACACACAATTATAATGATCAAAAGAGCCCTATAACATTCTATGTTGAAAAAAAGTTAACTAATGGGTCGAATGGTAACGTACATTTTTAATGGTGTTAAGAATGTCTTTTTATACATACCATCTGAATGAATATTCATAAGCAGAGTAATTATTTCTCAAGTGAGATCTCCAACGCGCAAATGTTCTAATTTTATAAACCTCCTGCAGCAGAAGTCTCAGTCGAAATGTTTTTTCATATTCGCAGAACAAATTTTTCTATCAAACAGAATTCCAAGTAAACTTTCTCCCAAAAAGCAGAAATCTTCGAAACTTTACTCGAGACTTGGAGTTTCACTCGAGTGAAGTCATCAGGAAAGGTTGGCTCAATTTTTTAAGGCTTATGCGAGTACGTTAATGATTATGCAACTAATCTTGAATTGGAGGAGCTGTTAGGGAGGTAATCACTTAATATGACAAGGCTTATCCCTTCACTCTCCCTGCCTGTTTAGATTACTTGTATTCTTCACTTTCACTCATGATTATTTCATTGCATCTTATTTTCAGGAAGTGTAATGCAATTCATGGCGTCTGTGAACCTTAGGACGCCCTCTACTAGCTACAAGGTGCGCTAGTTACATAAGTGATCTAGCTAACCAAACACTGAGTGCCGCTCTTTGTTAATGTTATCGCTTGGGTAACGATTACTTTTCTTCATCTTCAGAATAAATACAAATTTTCCATTAATTACTCTCAACTGGTTAATCAACTGCTTTGTTGTAGATGTCTCTTAATGAAGGTGCACTTCGAAGATAAGTTTTTCTCATATTTTCAATTGTCATTGCGATTCAGCTCAATATTTTTGTAGTCCAGTTTGAAAAATACTTTAGCGGACTATCAAACAATAATTAACATTTTGCCTGGCCTTTATGAGATATTTCTTTCAACTGGCACATCACCTAGTATGTACGTAGGATAAAGTTTCTTCCATCAAATTACAGAGGTCGCACAAATCTGTGGAAAGTATTTTTAAATATTATGTTATTTGAAAAGACTATCATAATTAGCTTAACGAAAGTTTTATTTACATAAATGCTCTCTAAATTAAACATTATTATTTCGGTCATTGAAAATCGATGTTTTCTGAGCGATAAATTCCTTGACTGTCAGTTTTATTCCACATGTCTTTCCATGTTTTTTAAAATTAAAGTATTGCTTCAATGAATGCTGTGTATGATTGTTTTCTGGGTATGAATTAGATGATTCTTTTTTCGATTCATTTCCCGCTTTTTATGAGATATTTTGCGTAATTGTTGAGGCACATGGGAAAAGGTAACTTTTTCGTACTATTCAAACCTGCAAGTGAAAAATCAGAAACAATTTGTCCAACATTGGGCTAAGAAAAGTGCCAGCTTCAAGTTGATTTTTTCGCAGAGCTTCATGAAGATGGCTTATCGAAATCTTCATATTTCATGCATAAAATTGTTGACTCTATTAGCAGTGAGAACGTCCTACACCAAGAAAACAAAGAAACGCCAAACGTTCCGAGGAAATCAACGAACAAAAGCCAAAGACGATCCATATTGAAGAGGAGGAAAATTCTTTTTTCTGGTCATATTTAGGAGCGAGGTGAGAAGAAGGGAGAGCTTAATGGAAGCTCTAATTAATGGATGGAAGTCGTGTGGGTGAGAGCTGCAGGGCTGCTGATGTTGTTATGATGTGCAGTTGCTAACTGTAGCTAGAGGAGCAGTGGAGGCCGCTGTGTCTAGTGTGGACAGACTAATGGACACTAGTGAGGGTCTCAACTCTGGGATTCTTATCCAGAGTTAAATAAACATTTTCATGAGTCATCAAGGACTTGTGAATTTGTTGTTCACCAAAAACTGATATACTGTACAAGTTCTCTGCCATTATCTGATACTGTAAGTCCTACCTTAAGTGCAGTTTTATGAAAACTCTATTCAATTGATATTTCAGCTAGAGAAAGTTTATTTTAATTCAGAAATATGCATAGGAAGTAATGATCATGAATTTATGTATTTTACTGATTTGTAAGCTATTCCTTTGCCCCTTTCTTACATTTAATGAATCCAACTTCAGCGCAAAGAGGTACTTCACTCCACTTCGAATCATTTCTTCTTTTCAGTGTATCTGAGTAGTTCTGGCAGCGATGGAGCGAGATTGTTATAGTGCTGTGTGACCTGAAGCATTGTCTTATCCTCTATCAGACCAGTGCGTATGTATATCTCCAACATGACGATTTTCAAAGTCGCTAGATATTTCAGGATGAAAATAATTTGCCTTTTTCGTAACTTCTGCTCGGCTGTACTAATATGATACATTTGCATTTCTACATCAAACGATTCTAATGCAAAAGATAAAAACTCAACGCTGACAGCATTTGTGAAGTCTAAACAAGATATGTCTGAAGGCACTTTTTGTACCTCCCCATTTTTACACTTTATACTCACATTTTGGTATTTTACATATTTTAAAAATATTTTTACACATATTTAAAGATTACATATTTCTTGTTCCTGATTTGTAGTGCTTTTCTCACGAACTAAAAGATTCTATTTTTTTATGGAATACAATTTATGTATCATGAATATATTAGGAATATGCTTCAGAATTTTCGGAAAGGTGAAAAATTCAAATTATGAGCATTAAACAAATTAATTTTGCATCAGAACATCAAGCGCTTGAAGTTTGTAATTATCTTATGTTGTGTGTTCTGTGCATCAGTGCTGCACAAACATGAAATGGAATTTTCAACTCTCGTACTCGAGTTCAAACATTTAGAAAGATTTGAGGGCTTCAATCAGGATTTTCAGCGGTATAAATGTCGATTGCAAAATAGGTTTTCAATAATACCAAAATTGGCGAATGTTTTTCGTGGTTGAGTGCTTGTGTACACTCAATATCGATATGAATGATGACAGAGAAATGAAAATTTTCAAGTCGCCCTAGATTGAGTAAGAAAAATAGCAGCGTACATATGTACATCAGAAAACTACTGATAGAAAGTGAACTCATTCCTTGAACTGTCACCACTCGGTCCGCCCCTGCAGAAAAGTGTCAAACTTTCAGATTTTCCATCGGTAAAGACTTTTTGTTTTTCCAATAAGTTTTCTCGAACTTCTGCAGCTGGTGACGCTAGAATTTTGCACGACCACCGATTTTTATTTCATTGCAATTTTTGTTGGCGACAACGTTGGCCTTTTGACTCTTTTGTTTTGGTGGATGTGGAAAAATGGGGAGCGGAGCTCAAGTTTTGTGCCGCCGGTTGGTTACTAATGAGCAAATGAGCCTCTGAAAGATTTCTGCCAAATGGATTGCTTCGCAGTCCCTAAAAAATCTTTGCGCTCCTCTACGCATTAATGGAATTCCGGGCAAAAACTCGCCTTTGTTTAGAAGTGATCGGAGGCAGCGAAATTTGTTAGCGTGTCGGCACGAGTGATGGTCGAACGCTGCAGGATAAGTTTCTTAATTTTAGTTTTAGAAACCAAATAAAAACTTAATTCACCATTTCATGAATATTAAATCTAGTTTCTTTCGACGAGAGCCAGTTTGTTAACTTTCTCTAAAGACCAACACACACCTTCACAGTGTATAATTAGGTACATGTGCATCATTTACCCACCTTTTTAATTGATTAAAAGGATTTACACAACTGTGTTACCACCGTACGGATGTATGGATGAGTTTTGAGCTGTCTCTCATATCAATTAATAGAAAAATTTTAAGGAGAGCAAGTGTCATGTTCTGACCTTTTCTTCATATCCTTCCTTCCTGCCTCCCTGCAACCAAACAGGTAATCTTCATGCCCTTTTGCTGGAGTTCCAAGCATTAAAGTTCTGCTATTCACTCACATAGAAAACATTGAAGCTGCCAAGGCCTTGTATCTGAAGCATCGTTTGGTTCAACTCCAACATTCGTAGTAGCTAACTGAGCTAACTGATGCTGAAACATAGAAGTTATTTCTCAACTTATAACTTTAAAGTCAGAAAATAGATTTTTAATGAACTTTTGAAGCTCTTGATAAAACGTTCGTTCCAACGAGCATGGTTTTTAGAAATTTTTCATGTATGAGTCTACTGCTAAACATGGTAATAGTCATTTGGTTCCCATTTATATTGTTTGTTATATTATATCATCATTTCTACTAAATCAGATCAAATTTATTTCTAATAAGGAGTTTCAAAATGGGCTAATTTTGATACATAGTTCTCAAACTTTAGGGTGTTCCATTAGCTCAGTTTTGAGTATATTTAAATTGCACATGATTTACGAGTCTTGATATGCCTTGTTGATGCCAAACTAAACAAATTATCACATGCCTGTGTTGAGAACAGAAGCGTTGTTTTCGTACTGATTTATCCAGGTCTGTGATTGCAAACTTGCTTTGCAAAAGCGTCGTCACAGTTCATTGTGAGGACACAGAACAACATTAAAATGTGCATCCAATGAACAGATTTGTCTTTTCTGGGCTTTGTTATTCATTTATAATAAGAATTATGAATCCTTCAGATCTTGAACTCCAGCTTCGAGACGTGTTTCTTTGTTCACATCTTTTTATGTTTATCATCTAAGGTTTCTTCTGTTACGTTTGTCGGAGAACTGTATCAAAAAGTTTCTGTTATCACCTCTTCGATGAAAGTGCAACAAAAAATGTATCTTGTATCACCTTTTCAGTGCCAGAAATTAGCGTCACGGATTTTGCCGAGGTAGGATGTCCTAGAGCGGTGGATGTTTGGCTGGCTCATTTTTCGTGAGCTAATTCTTGCAAGTGTACAGCCATTACAAGGCCTAAGGTGGTCATGAGGGGCATCAGCCTTGATAATTCCAGCAATGGCTTGTGATAATGGAACGTTAGCTGCAGAAATCACCATCATTGATTGTGTGTTCCAGCAGCGGCGCTGGACCCACCAAGGAATACAGAAACGTCCGCTCGAGTTCGACACTGACCTTGTGGATTACATTTTCAAAGGGGAAATAAATGCTGATTAAAAAATGAGATGAGGGGCTTATAGAAAATAAAGTTGACAAATTGTTCTCAAGTTCCTCTACTACGACTGGAACACGAAAGTCCTCAGTTTGAAAGTAAAGAAATGGGACAAATGGCTTGTAGAAAACTAAGCTTCAACACGTCCATCGCTTTTAAAATCAACTAGAAAACAAACACTCGCATATTAAGGCATAGAAATACGACACATAGGTTGCACAAAATGTAAAATATGTTGATTCACATTAATGACTGTTCTGACGGACAGTTTCAGGACGAAAGCTTGTGAACTGTATAATTGAAAACAAGAGATGATCTAATGTATCACTGAAAGATTTAAAGCACAACAGTGTTTCGAAAACAAAATTTGTCCGCTGAGTACTTGCTCATTATCTAAATGAGAGCCCGAGGAAGACATTATAGAAACGTGTACTGAGGCAGTGCCAAATGATGGCTACAGGACAAAAAGACTTTGGCACTGATGCTAAAAAAATAACCCAAGGACAGCCAGAAAGGAAAATCTGGTTCACAGACAACTGAGAAATACAGGCAAAAGAAGGATTGGTCGAATGGTGGGAATACTAATGGTAATTTATGTATTTGAAAAAATCCAAGGTTTAGTGGAAGTAAGTTCAGGAAAGTAAAAATTTCTGAAGTGCAATGGCAAAATGAGAACTGAATAACAGTAACCTTTAAGTAAGATATCGAGGAATAAACTGTGGATTGGTTCTCGTGCCAGGAAAACTTTGATCAATAATCAAATGAAACAGAGATATTGAGATTTGAAAAGCTCAGAATAATCTATTAAAAGACAATACGTATTAAAAAAGTACATAAAAAATACGTTCACTGTTTAAACTGATAAGAAATTAAAGCCATAGCTAAAGGAAATTGAATCTTTTTGATAAATTTTCAGAAAAAAATACAATAAGTATGAATGACTAAAACTCAAAAATAACTGAAAAAGAAACTATGTATGAGTTCCAAATATCAAAATGAGTGACACAAACAAATGAATTCGAGTGTGACACATAAAAGTCATCCCATCGAACTCCAACGAATAGTCACTAATTTACAATAAATATAAATATATAAACAAATTTCAGCTGACTGGTATTTATGAACCTTTGTAAGTTATCAATATATTAAATTTTTGAAGATGTGAATTAATTTTGTCCTCAAAACATTGCTTCGTGCATCATGCAATAGGGATGTGGGCAGCAAAGGACAACAAGGTTGGAAGATTACTAAGTGGAGGAAATCTGACACCAAGCAACACATGGCAAGGTACGGGGATTATATTCATGTGCATTGAAGTTTTCAATTATTCTTCATGTGAGTACTTGCGTACTCGAAAGTTCACGTTCATTTCCAATATTCATTGCATTTTCTGATCCGTTCGCTCAAAAACAAGTTCGTATGTGCAAACACGACTTATGCTAAGTGTTTATTTTTTCTATTGTTTATATATTTTCCTATTAAAAATTGAACATGTGATTCCCCAAAGAGAAACTAGATCAAATGAAAAAGCTCGTTGTTGTAGTAAATTATGATTGGGTAGGCATATTATCTTCCATTAGTTTGTTGTAAGCAAGAATGACTGCATCGGAGCTGTCTTCGACCAGCAAACAACTGTGAGGGCGAGGCGGTGCTGACCAAGCACTCCCGGAGTCCCGACAGAGGCTTAACTGAGATGAGCGTGAACGCACAGCTGTCTTCGTTGGGTACAGTTGTGATCTGAAATGAAAGCTTCTTAGAGTACAAAAATACCAGGCCCTATGACAGGGGGTCCAGTGGGTACATTGGTTCAGGGTCAGAGCTATAGAGGGGCCTATGACTGAAGGATCATTTGTATATAAACATACAAATAAAAAAGATGTATGATAATGAGTAAACTAATTCAAACTAACTAATGTTTTAAAATAATTTTCAAGTCTTAGGGGTGCCAAATGGATTTTGCGTCACTTTGAAAGATTTCTCTTGTAGTCCCTGAAAAATATGTACTACCTAGTTTTTGTTGAATCATACTTCACAGCTGTGATCATTTACCTAACAACATATTTTTTTAAAACCAATTGGAAGCAAATAATTGTACGTTTAAAGAAGTTGATATGTTCTCAGTACGTTTTAAAAAAAATGCACTGAGGCTACTGCAGGAATGAGGCTACTTGGAGGGAAAAGTTTTAGTTCTGTTTCTTCTGAGGTCGAAGTGTTGATGAATTAAGAACATAAGGCTTCAATGCAGAAGTTTGATGAAGAATATGGGGACATTTATGAATAGAACCTATTGAGAAGCTAGGCAGACTCGAACCTAACATATACTAATTTCACCACAATTAGCCCGAAAAATATCAAAATATGAAAGAATATATGAGGTAAGTTATACAAGTACTTATTTGTAACAGAGTTAGATGTCCAAAATAGATTTAAGCTTGACAGTTGTACCAGAGTTTAGGAATATTTCCACGTCATACGTTCGTGGTGTCACTCTTGCGTGCGTTGTATAGTTTTGATGGCGTTGTTGCCGAGTTTGTCTTGAAAGTCTCTTTCATCTCCTAGAAAAAGACGATTCTCTTGAAACAGACGGAAGCGATTAGTGCTTCCTTAGCAACTTCTACAACAGAGCTAATCGATTCGTGAATTTGCTTGAAAATATAAAAATCAGACTCAGAAATCATAAAACGATGAGCAACTCATTGATAGTTCCATAAGTACGAATGGACGATGTCTATAGAAAATATAAAATTGTAATATGATTCTTTACAATTTTTCACTCTTTGTGGGTGGAAATAGAGCCGGCGGATATTTTTTTAATTGATGTGAACGAAAATTTGCACAACGGTGGACGAACTTTTAGATACCCGAGTCAATAAATCTAATCCATTGTAAAATATAAATCAAATTCCTTTCGTTATATGATTATAAAAGATTTTTCTATAGTTGTCCCGAGCTGTAAAAAGCATAAACAATAATTAAAGATCTTTATAGTCGTAAAAAAATATTTGCCCAGGTCTAGAAGCCATCTCCGAACCGCCATTTGTGCGGCCTAATAAAATATCAAAGCTCGACACGCCAGCCAGAAGGCAGAACTGTTGCGCAACCGTCGCCAGCGTTAATGGCTCTTTTTATATTAACTCGGGCCACGTTCGTTGAACAAATTTCAAAAAGTGGTTCCGGAGCAAGTAAGAGGGAAGATTTAAGTTGCAACTTGCCAGGTCCCAAGGAAGGTTGTTTGCTCGGTCGGAGGTCGGCCGGTCGCGCCAAAATAGGGTGCCTAAGGGCTTCACTGAAGCTCCCACGGCCCAAAGTCGAGTTAAAATTGCCATCAAGGTGAATATTACATTATAATGACCTTAGTTTTGGGCCTTATGACCTCGCACGTCTTCTCCAGGCAAGAGTTGGCTAAGTTTGCTCACTTGGGAGGTCATTTAGGGCGGTGAGGGAAGGGTGGGAGTGCGTACGAAGAGAGAGAGAGGAAAGAACAGGGAGACTTCATGAAGATGCTTTTGGCCGTGTCAAATTTTGCTTTGAGCTTATAACTCCTTTGTGTTAGACGCAGTTTAGTCGAGGGAATGAGCTGGCTTAGCCTTTAGGGGTCGTATTGCGATTGTTCAACGAGCGAGCATGAAAGAATGTTTGTAAATTCGCATCTTTGCGATCAAACAGAAGAAACTTAGAGTAACGTTTCACAATAGTTACTGAAAGTAGGGTTAAATACTCAATTGAAGTGGTAGCTACCGTTCTTTGCGTGTACATAAGTAGAAAAGTTTGCGCATTAAATTTTATCTGCTTATTATCAACAAATTCCCTTTTTTGGGTTCAGATACTGTAAAAGAAAATTCATAGGGTCTGATTTCATCTATGATAGAAACTTATGATTGAATTGATTCACCAACCATGAGTGAAACAAAATTTAATTGAAGGTTATGCTGTGACATTTTCTTCATGTATTGTTCAATGTTTTTCATGTTGTTATGCAGTCATGGTATATGTACATTCGTGAAATTAAATGTAAAATTTCTACCCTAAAACAAAATTGGGTGCTCATCTTTGTACTTCTACTTTAATTTCAATATGAGCTGAATCGTTTCAAATTTAGTCATAATTTGTTAATAAATAATACTTTTTACACTGCCCAGTTTAATATCTATCTAGAAAACTCATTTATCAAAATACCTCATTTATCTGAATACAGGGAGACAAATGAGTTTAGTGCAGTGCGCAAAAATTCCATCGACTAAATTGAAGTCCTCGTATGAGTTTAAAAATTTAATATTCAATATAAACAAATAAATATTTGTCTGCAATTCTTGATGGTGAAATCAATAATCTTACGAGCCTTTTGATGCAGTTTGAGGTTACTCTAACTCAGTTGGTGAGTTGTGACTTTACCTGTACTCTACTCACTCGGTCTCCAGGGTTGTATAAGAGTCAAAATACTCACAAATCCGAGCAGCTTTTTCTGCACGAGAACCATAAAAATTTTGTTTATTTATTTCAGAAAGTTCTGGCGATATTTGACATGTGATGCGACACTAAATTTTCGGTACCCACGTAATAAAAGCAGAAATATCTAAGAAGCGAAAGAACTGAGAAGCCTTCACAATTCGGGAATCCTCTCTGATAAACAACTAATGTCTTAGTCGAGAAAAGAAACGGCAGTGTATGTTATGTTATATTGTATTATACTATACTATATTATGTTATATTTTATTATAATTAATTGTATTATATTATATTATATTATATTATATTATATTATATTATATTATATTATATTATATTATATTATATTATATTATATTATATTATATTATATTATATTATATTATATTATATCATATTATATCATATTATATCATATTATATTACGTTATATTATACCATATTAATTTTTACTACGGTATATTATTTCCCATGACATCCCATTATATGAATCATGAGTAATAGCTGTCACAAAATAGCGTGAAGTGCTCACTACATCAGTCCCAAATTATAGAAACAAACAGCAACATCACCACGTCACTTGAGACAGACAGGTCACAGACGGTTCGATCACTGGAGATCCTCCCCTCGTGTTACCATCTGTCTGTCAATCTGTCAGCGCTCGTCAGCGCGTGTCCGTCAGCCTCCACCCTCCGACTGTCAGCCTCGAGTTCTTTTGTGTGCCATCGAGGCTGTGAAGCGATCATCGAGGATTTCAGGGCGCAGATTACGCGAGTTTCAGCCAAGAGTTCGATGTGCACGTGTCAATTGAAGTCACGCTTGTTGTCCAGACTTCCAGTCACGCCAGTTCGTCCAGCCCTAGAAAGACTATCGGGCCGACGAGGTCCACTTTTCCATATGAATAATTTTAGCGTGCAAAAATGTTCCAATTAATCTTCATCTGATTCAATTTATTATCCTTATTTGTTAGACACGCATTAATAACAACCAAGAACTATGAATTTCACATTTATAGGAGGTTACAAATGGGGACAAAGTGACTGAGCCTAACAGCCCACGTGGTTTCCAATGCTGTACGGACGCATTTGTTGGTCTTCCTCGGGTTAAGCTGTTCTAACCGCCTGTCTGACCCTGTCATAAGTGCTGAAGTAACCATTTCTGGATGGTACCTTTGTGTGTAGCATGCTGGATATTGTTGCGTTTTTCTGAGTCTCTAGTGAGTTTCATGAAGGGAAGTGAAAATTTTATGCATTTATGCAACTACTAATGCACTTCATCCGTTGGTATTTTTTCAAAGGTTACCTAGAATGATTGAAAAGCCTGTCCAAATGTTTCTCGGTTAAGAATAAAATATTTTTGTCCTATTTTCATGCAACAATGCTTGAATCACGACCACCGAGGGAAATTTTTTCGTTCAAATACTCTAAAAATCACAACACGCCATCAAGTTTTGTTAATTGCATTATTTTTTTATGTGATGCGATCTAGACATTTTATTGGTTGCATCAAGCTTTATGTGATGCCATCCAGAAAATTTGTTAGTTGCTTTATAATTAATGTGACATCATCCAGAAAGCGAGAAAATATTGTAGGTTCATAGGAAAAACTTTCCAGTCAAATGAAAGTTTCAAGACACAACAAATTCTCTCATCACAAGTGATTAAAATATTAATCTTTTTTAAATTTTATTAGATTTTAATTACTTCCATTAAGAGTATTTTATTTTAGTGAAATCAAATTGTTATTCAAATAAGTATATGGTCAATAAGTTTTGTGCATGAATTTGAGAGCAATATATTGATCTTTATGTTCATGCGTTTATTATTTCAACACATTCCTAATCCTCGCACTGCTTTGGGTTGTTTAAGGTATTCATAATTCCTAAACTGGCCATGATATTTATCGTAGCAAAAATATCAATTTTATCAGTTGTTAAACTATTTTCTACTGCAGGTAATATCACTAATAATAAAATTATCACGAGTTTCAAGTTTCATTGCGAAAAGGACAAGTAGGTATGGCTGCCCTGTGCATGGGACGCTTTTTTTAGGCAGCTTTCCCCCTTGTAATCTCCTTACTGTAATTACTGCCATGTTGCGTCCTTGCCGATGTGCCTTTGTTCCTTTGAAGGTGTTCATAAAAAGGACATTTTGCACGTGATCCGCAAATGGCCCAGGCTGAAATGATCAATCGTGTAAAAATTTGCGATTGATGAAACAAATCTTAGACAGTTTCTGACCATGTGCAATTTCATTTCAAGAAGAGTAATTTATATACTGCTGGCCTGTTATTCCTTCTTATTTATTGTGTTTTGGAGCCAGTTAATAGTTACTTCCTTGACTGTCAATTGAACTACTTAATGCTTTTTGCAGTTGATTTTTTGATTCAAAATTAAATGAGTTAACATACGGAATTCTTAAGAGTTACAAATTTTGTTATATCGTACTAGGGATTTAAATATGGTTAAATTTTATTTGGCATAAATAGTACTTAAACTTTCGTTAGGCAGTTCGTGAATTCAGTTTTTATACCCGTACATAAATTTAAAGTGTGTTGTAACTATTAAAGATGATTACATGTTCATCACCTACAACCACCATGCCTGTACAACTATGGCTCCCGTAAGGATCTTTGTTTTGAAGTCTCGCAGTAATTCAATGTAAAATTTTGTATGCAATTAGTCTTGGATAAAGACATTTTCTCGTTCAATGCCACCTGAACCTCATCCCCCCGAGCTTCCCCTCCTACATGGGGCAGCAGTCCCCCCCTCAACCCGGGGCTCTATGGTCCTCCCCACAGCATCTGCTCATTACTCACGCACTTCTCATTAGTTTTTTCCGGGCTCCATTGATGGCATTGAGTCTTTTCTAGGGACGGACGCCTTTTACGTGGCACAAATTATTGCACTAATAAGCGTGTAATGTCAGTGGGAGTTTTGCGAGCCTTGCTGATATCCTTGGATCATTTTTGTACTCCCCGCTCGCGCTACTGGCCATCTTTTTGCCCTCGACCAGATGAGCTTGGATGGCCGGCCAGGAATTTTCCTGGAGGAACTTTGAGTGGCTGCTGAGCGCGTGTGCATGCCAGAGGAGACGTAGACGCAGACTGGAAATACGAGAGGAGATGGAACGTGAGAGTCAGCATCGCAGATTTGAGTTATAACCTCAATGAGCTTTCAGCTGGACACTCAAAGTAATATTATTTATAATATAAAATTGATCAAATGTTCGTGAAAAATGAATGCGAGTGTTTTTGCCACTTAGAGTCCAGGCGTTTGAATGTTGGTGTGTGGAACAGGTCCATGGAATAAGTTGCTGCAGCAGGAAATGTCGGTTTATAGGACGTAGCAAATATGGGGTTGATCGTAAATAAATCATGACATACACTTAACAACAGCCTAACGTGAAATTATAGTAGCCTATTATGATGAAATAAGACTTTGTAGATTAGTGAATATTAAAATATTATGTAATGGGACCTTTAATTCAGATTTCAATAAGCAGCTGTAGCTGGTCCACGTTAGGGTTCTGGTTGAGTTAAGAAATCCACATGAGCTGAAGTATTCACTCGCAAATTAAAAACATTGTCAATCTTGTCTTTAATAAAAGAGTCTTACATAAAACGTGAATATAACTGAAAATCTATGGATACATACATTTAAAAAACTTGCACGACGCAATGCAATGATATGTTCTATATGGTCTCTGGCAATTAACTAGAGTTTGTACAGCTGTGACAAGCATGTCACAAGTGTTTTCATATATTTAAAGTGATGTTAATGGTCTTTTAAGATCTCGATCTCTCACAGGCTAAGAAGTTGTGTCTAATTCACACGCAGCTGATCAAGTCCACACGCAACTGATCAAGTCCACACGCAACTGATCAAGTCCACACGCAACTGATCAAGTCCACACGCAGCTGATCAAGTCCACACGCAGCTGATCAAGTTGTAGCGCAAGGAAACTGTGGAAGTGTAAAGGGTGTGTGGTCGGAAAGTGAGATTGTTCGACAGGGAAATTTCTGCTCATGACGAAGTCTCACAGTGAAACCTACATGCTGATTGATTTATTCTAGGGATAGAAGACGCTCAATTTATGACTATCAGATCATGTTCTTTCAAACATTTTTTTTTAACTTGGGTTTTTACGGTTTTCTAAGTAATCTTATGTCTTATTGTCTTCAGATATTCACTTAGTTACCATATTATCACTCCAGACTTTTGAAAATATGATTCAACTTCGAATGATTATGATTTAATGAGTAAAATTTATCATTCTAACATTTCATTACTACAATAATTAGTTTGAGGCGAAAATGGACCTTAGGTTTGGCTAAATTGAGCTTCTATTCTCCAACCATTTCTTTAAAATGAGAACGGGATCCGCCACGAGCAGCATTTGCGATCACGACTGGATACCTTTAGCGATGAAGTCGTCTCTAATTTAGCGGCTATCGAGCATTTCCCAGGAGTGATTCAACAATTCTCCTGGAGTAATTCATCAATTTCCCAAGAGTAATTCATCAAAAGTTTGTCGCTAAAGCTGCAGCAAGACTCTGCCCTCATTATGACGGAGGGCCTAGGAGCGTTCCTTAGGGGACTCAGCTCCAGAGCTGGCATCCAGAAGGGGAAACTCGCTTAACTTTAGCCTCAAATTAAGATGATGGGCCGCTGGTAGAGGGGACTGAGGAAAATTTGATCATCTATGAGGTCCAATTACTTCAACTACATCATCGACCCAGAAGGGGTTCATAACCAAACTTGGATGTTGAAACTTTTATCTTTGTATTGATGGATTTCGCTCAACTGCGTGGGAGTAAAATAAACTATTGCTTAAAATAGGATGTATTTTATGACTGATTAGTTGTATGACTTGTATTTTTCTACACATATTAAAAACATGTTTCCCCATCAACTTTGAGAAACAAATGTGTTTTCAAAAAAGTAATTCTGATGCGTTCAGTAAACCCATAATACCAAATAATACCTCAGAACATTCTTTGGAATTCCATTATTTATAAGTGTGAAAAATTAGAATGTTTGTCTACTGAGGCTACTGTTAAATGTGAAGTGTTCTTTGTGGTTAACAAATACTTGGTAGATAAAAAATACTATGCTCGACCTCGTAAAGTATTATCGCACGAACTTGGATTAGAGAAAAGTCACACAAAGCCTGGGAAATCTATCTGAATGTACGTTTGCAGAAAATAATAATTTACTCAAACAAAAATCCGATAAAGTGACACTGTTACATTTAAATGGTTTATTTTTAAGGCATATATTATCCAGGCCTTCCTGTAGCTGGAAGCAAGTAAACGATTTACTGAAATAATAAAGTAAGTTTACATGAATTAATGTTGTATAGACTTTTTATAAAGTCAAACGTAAATCTCATATTTACAATCTCTCAATCCACTAAGATGTACTTCTTGTTTTACAGGTAAATTGAGAATAAGTTATGGAGAATTTTATTTAAAATTTTTTCTTAGGAGTTCGTGCATTCAGTAGGGAAACGATCGTGAATCCCATTCAAGAGTTGTATGATTTCATTCTTTCCTTTCACAAATATTTTCCTCCATGGAATGGTCACTTACTTCATTAGGTTATTTTTGACAGGGGAGCATGGTATCCAACCCATTCATTTAAGAGGAGTTTTGCATCGCAGTGATTGCTTTTTTAATACCGGATTCAACAGTGAGTTTAATGAGAAAGCTGTTCATTGTTTTTTCTGTAATTCAATGGTTATTATACATGTAAAACAAACATAGTCTCTTTTGTAAAAATAGGCATAAATACAGTTTTCAGATGAACTGTTTTCGGAATTCCGATGCCCAACGATGTTGTATGTGTCGACATGCGGTTGGTGAGCCTGAAGCTCTGCAGCATGCATGTATGTATGGTACATACATAACATAAATTGTTTATTATGTAAATTCTTTCATTACTCTAAGCGGTTTCTAGTAATAAGCTAAACAGTATTAACATTCAGTATACAATTTTTTCTACTGATTCCTTTTGACCAAGACAAAGGTCTAATAAAAATATTTCTAATCTCAATTCAAGATTCACTTTTGTAGAATTTCTACTCATTCAGAACCCTGAAATATTTTAGCCGCGTTAGCCTCTCGAAAGCCGACGTGAACGCGTGTTCTGTATCGACGACCTTAATTGCAAAATTCCTGATAAGTTTCCTTTCATTTTTCCCAGCACCAAAGTTTTGCGAAGTAACTTTTTTGGCATCCAAGTTTCTTCGTTCAGAACTTGAGGGGCCAAGTGATGAAAAGCAGCTGCCCCTCAATGGTTCTGGCCATAATTTTCCTTCAATTCTAATAAAATTGTGCATTCAACAGAACATTCTATATTTATCAGCTGAGATTTTCATACATTTTCAATGAACAAACTTATCGGTGAGCACAAGTTGAAGTGACTGAGAAAGAGATCAAGACAGAGTGACTATTATTGGGGAGAACGAGACCATTATTATTAATAATATTATTATTATTCTCATTACTAATATTATTATTAACATTACTCATAATTTTTTCATTTCATAACTAAAAAAAAATTCTGCATGGTTCCGCTCAGTGCAACTGAGCAAACACGCAACCGCCCTGAATCAGCTCATAAAATTCATTTCATGCTCCTACATAGAATCTCTTTCATCGTAATTTTACAATCATGCGTGTCATCGCCTACCAATTTCAATAATTTGTCTTGAAGCTCGCTAATTATTTAACACTGACATCAAAGCCGTTGCAGTTTCACGTATTTTGTTATTTCAATAAAAAATATTGAAGTACAGTGACAGTGATATTCGTTAATATCTTTACAGCGAAGTAAACTAGGAAAAAAGCATTACAATTCAACAGGTTGTGACTCCAGTTTTGTTAACACTCTCACACGTACGACATATCACAGCAGAGGAAGCGCCTAATTTTTCATCGATAAAAAGTATCAGTCTGTTCTGAAAACAAAGTTTTTTCCCTCTCCCACTACGCTCTCCCCACAAACGCTTTTAATTTTATATATCCACTTCAAAAGTTTCTCTTCCGAATTTGAGCTTCCCTCCTGCTCCCAATCCCCCGCCATTTGCCTTTTAACCCCTGATTTCCCGAACCTCATTAAAACGACCTAAAATTCGTCCCTAATTAAAGTTCAGACATCAAATTCCAATTAAATATTCGGATGGGAGGCGCTCAGTGGGAGCTGATGGAGTTTCGATAAAAAGAATATTCATATGAGCTCCGTCATTAGCATTTTTATTAGGAGAGTTCGACTGAAATTCTTTACTTACTTGCTCGGAGTTTCGACCTCAATGAGGTCTTTGAGATGGTTCTTTTACAGCTATAGAAAGTCCAAGAACCTTCCCGTCTTCTTAGAATTCAAAGATGATTTTCGTGGCAGACGACCGCAAGATGATGTGACTTCGCTACACTTGTCGCCTCTACCGTTAACACTCATCGCTCTTCAACTTGAGTACCCGTATCTTGTACCTTTGTATGCTCTTGAAAATACTGGGGCGTTATAATTTGAGGTTGTTTTGAAAATTAGAGTTTTTTTAAGGGTTTCGAAAATTCTTAATCGTACGAATACGAATTGGCTTTGACATTTTAAAGTATCTGTGTCAACTTGCATAGATAATCTACTGAACTGGTGTGTCATCATTGTGTGTGTATCACTGTACAGGGAAAATTTCAAAAATTTGATTTATATTTTTTGACAATGGGGAAATTTTGATATATGTTCCTTAATTTTTGACGGCACTGTATGTGCGTAATTTGGGCACAAATTTAACCCAAAAAGAAGGCTTTCTGGAAAAACTATCAATCTAAAAGTACTATGTTCGTGTAACGTTTCTATGAGACAATAAAGAAATGTTAGTTGTAGGAATATATACGAACTTTCATAAGTTTCTAATACTCCTCAATGGCATCTGTTCTCATGTGCTCATAAATGTACGACAACGCACAACATAAAAATACATAAATGCACTAGTGCAGTGCAAGTTGTTAAGCACTTCAGAGGTGACGTACGGCTTCAAGTCGTGGATTTCAAGCCAGTCTGCAGAATCAGAGTAGAATTGAAATAATATCGCAGTCAGAGGGGAATAAGAGTCGAACGTGAGTCAGAGAAGGGATGAAATTTGAGTCGGTGTGCAGTCTGAGTGCGTCAGAACATGAATCGGAGTACAGTTTCTTTCTGCCTCATATCAGCTCATGGGATCAAATCTGCCTCTCTCTGCCTCACAGCGATTCCTGTGATCGAACCAGCCTCTCTCTCTCTCTCTCTCTGCCTCATAGCAGTTCCTGTTCTTTCTACCTCATAGCGGTTCACGTGATCGAATCTGCCTCTCTCTCTTTCTCTTTCTACCTCATAGCGGTTCACGTGATCGAATCCGCTTCTCTCTCTCTGCCTCATAGCGTCTCCCTGGTCCAGTAATGAATTAATTACAACAGTCACCGGCCGAGAACGACTTAATTGTTTGTTTTAGGTGTGCACCACAACAGTATCGCCTGCGTGGGTCTCCAGAGGGCGCTGGAAGGTAACACGGATCACATACGTGTACGTTTTCGGGAGGCTGGCCAAAAATGATATAGCGTAAATGATAATGTCTGTCGGAGAATATCATATAGGATAAATATTAGAGAAACAGGAAAATGTTTCATTACGTAGAAGTCCATGGCAAACATCAGGGGACTTGGATCATTTCTGAGGTATGTTCATTGATGCTGACCATCTTCTTTCCTCTTGTTTTTTTTTCAGATAAACACTTGAAAATGTTACTGATATTGTACATGAGTTCTCTTCTGCTGTTTAACTAGAAAGTCACCGGCAGGATTTTGAAAACAACCACAACTCACGAAGAAGTTTTAACTCGACTATTGCGAATGTTTGCGTCCATTGGTGGTCAAATAAAGTAAAATAAGCTACATAGATGAATAATTTCCCTTATCTCCATGCAATTGCATCCACATGTGCAGGGTGTCCGGATGAAATGTACACACACTTTAACCGCCGGTAGAAGTAATAGATTAGTTATATTATTGGTCTGGACAATTTTACCATAGAAGTAATATAATCTTCAGGTATGGCTAGAACGTAGGCATTAAATAATTTGCGTCAAATAGAATAATATTTCATTCAATACATAACAAATTTTCTTTCGCCTGTTTCCAAGTTCATTTCTCTTCTGGTCCACACAATGTTGATAGTTGGAAGTAATGTAATAAATAAAAGAGAGACACGCTTCATCGGCAATTTAAAGACATCCTTGTTTAGCGGGCCTGGAGAAGTCGTTTCAGGTTGCAGCTTTTTTAGCAGACATTCTAAACTGAAACTCTGGTCTGTGTTATCTTCGGTATTCAACCGCTATCATACTTCCAACAGTATCTAAAGCCCAATTTTCTTTGTACCAAGCTATGACGCTATCAATTTTTCCTATGGGTTAGATCTGAAAAAGGAAAAAATATGAGTCAACAATAGTGGAATAGTGCGTACAATTTTTGATAGACACGTGTTTCTATAATTTGACTCTTTTCAGTATCTGAAACAGTACAAGGTGTTATCTTCATATCACAATAATAGGTCCACGGTCTCAATGAAAATAACAGAATATAAGGATGGCCCATGGCATGATCTAAGTCGCTCCATCCACAAAGTAGTATATATATTTAGATGTATTCTACAATGAATATAAAAGCCACAAAAACACATCCAACATCTGTAGAAGCACAATCGACATGCTGTGTGGCCCTCTATTGCATGGTCAACTGGTACAATGTCTACTGTGTCACATGACCATCAATAGACCCCGAGATTCTATAAACATGGAGAGGATAGGGTCCTCCGATCGCCTTCTCCAGCCAGTCATTTGTTTGGAGAACGCTATGGTCGTTTGTTAGCGTCCGCCTCGTAACTGCATAGACGCCGCGGGCTAGGCAAGCGAGGGGTGAACTATTGCTTCAAACACTACTTGTAAATGGCGAATTCTTTATGAATATTTATTGAATTTCTTGCCTAAAGTTGTTATTATATTTTTTTTATATGGAAACTCGATAGCAAATCGCTGGCAGTGAATACCTTTCTATGTCCGATAATAATCAGCTGTATATTCTAACGATTCTAATTTAGCTGGCTAATTTAGGAGATATGGGAAAATAGCTCACTTTACTTGCGTATCTATGATTCACAATAAAGAAGTTTTCCTAGTCAATTAAATAAAAAAGTAATAGAATATTTCGAATATTTTCTTTAACCTCCGAACGTAAGCTTGTTTGAAGAACTCTTTCTCCGCACACGCTTGCAACGCACAATAAATGTAAATGCCTGTATTATTTCATACCTACATTATGGAATCTCAACCATCTATTTTGAAGCGATTAAAAAAGTAATTCGTTTGCTATTCACCTTCCCTTCTTGGAGCTGTTCGATTCTGCAGCGCCAGCGCGAAGACCCCATCTGTTCGTGTGTTGCTCACCCCATAATATCTTTATGGTGAGTATATTCTGCTCATTGTAGGCCAGCGGAGGTCTCAGCCCCCCGGAGACCGATGTAATGTCGCGGACGGACGCCGCCCTTGGGAGTCCAAACTTAATAAAATAACGTCTGTCGGCTCATAAAGGCACCGACGACAGCAGCACGAGCCTACGGTTTTCGGACGCGATCGCAGTGCGACGCCATCGTTCCTCCGCCGCTCAGGACAATTCAATTTTGAGAATTGCTACCGGTCAGTGAGGGTTGGACCTGCTCATTATTGCCATAACAAAACTGCTCTGCGGGGACTGCTCCGTTACGTTTTTCAATGTGCCAGTTTTGGACAAAAAGTATGACCTACGCATGCTTTTTGTCCGCAAAAAGTATGGTCTGAAGTCCGCTCGAAGAGTGTGAAAAGTACTCCTTCGATGCAACTCAAGTGACGTCTTCAGTCGTTTCAATTTCAGAGCTTAAGAACTTTTCTGATGCTAGTTATCGATTCTGACTGAAGCTGTCAGAAGTTATGAATTAATAAATTTTGAAATCAATACATACATCGATGTTGGAAAAAAGTCTTTGTTTTAACCTCATTAAAATTTGTTACTAGAAAATCATAAGTTTATTGAAGGAAGATGAATAGGTTAAAGGAATACACAGGTTTCACTATTTCACATATAACAATGAATACTGGGATGTCTTTCCTATTGGCTGAGTGATCGAAGTGTCTTATTATAAGAATATAAATGTCTTATCGTGTCATGCACTTACAGTACTTACCTCTTGCTCTCATTCAAATGAAGTATCTAGGCTTGTTTTTGTAAGTAGTTGGTCCTAGCTGCTCTGAATCATTTACTTAAGGAATAAAATAGGAAATGTTTCTCCTGCTCATCCTGGACTGTCTAAGAGGTCCATGTTTGATTCAGGCTCATTAAAGACGTGTAGGCCCACATACATTTTCTATTCTGTTTCGTCGTAAGCACACATTCTTATGAAACCAGGAATTCTACGCATATACTTATCACTGCTGAGGTCTCTGACGTTTCATCAAAACCTTTGTTCACCTCTTTCGTATTTCAAGCACTTTCTTCTTCACTCTTTCAACAGACACATGCTGCATGACAAAACTCATACAGTTTAGTAGCTCTGTCAACAATTAGTCTCTGATAGTATAACTGATATTTTAAATAATTTTGTCTGGAGCTGTTTTTTCTTTTTTTCTGTTTAGTTTCAAAGTTTTCAATCATGCTCATCACTTTAAAGTAATTATGGCTCCTTATAATATTGATACATGATGAATACAATTTTTAGCAGTTAGGATTTCGAAAGTAAACATTTTTGATTGCATGAACATAAAGGATGATTAACTTACTAACCACGTGTTGTACTTATGACTACAGGTCATTGGTGTTCATGTCACGCAGAAATGTATTCAGTGGCATATAAACACTGACATTTACCTTAAAAAAATTTGTGTACTCTTTATTGTATTTTCAGTTCCTCGTACGAAACGATTAAAGAAAATAATTCATTTTATTATAGTAACCATTCATTTTTGAGACCTAAAAATGATGATTGAAATAATTCAAAAGGTTTTTAAATTTGGTGCAGATGTAACGGGGACGACCCTTGCTCCTAAAGAGTTTTTCTAGCAGAATATTCGTCACACAATGCATTACAATACAATTATTTATGAATACAATTTTTCAATAACGATGTGAGCCATAAAACTTTTGCCACGAAAATTCAAAACAACTATCCTGTTCCAGTGACACATGTATGTGCATATAACAACCGCAAAATATAGAGTAAAGTGACAATACAGTATAAGTGTCTGAAACTTCTACATATTTCTAAACAGAAGTTCCGAAGAAATGTTCTTCAAAAACTGTTGATGGATTTGAAAGTTAATTACAAAGAAATATAAGCCAGCTTTGTTACAGCCAAATTATCTTAGTGAGCAATTGTTGCTAAACGTTCATACATCTACATGTGTGTTTGCACCCAATGTTTTCTTTTTACTTGTTCTTTGAAATAGAACACAAATATCTGCAAAATACCACTGCAGTGAAATTCCTAACAGCTGTACGATACATCTGCAATGAATCACCAATAGTCTTAAAATACGGCTGCAATGACTTCATCAATAGCCCAAACACAGCAGCTGTAACAACGAGCAGCATCAGCTGCAGCAGAAGCACGGATCAGTGACAGCAGCTTTATTTCCAGCTGCTCTGGAAGGCTTAGGCCAGGCTGCACCTGGAGTAAGAACAATATAAATGTTTTATATCTATAAAATGTCTCAATTTAGTGGCCAGTGGAGACTGCAGGGCTAGCGCCAATAGAGGACTGGTCAGTCTGTCTTGACGTAGACATACTGCAGCGCTGTCCTAAACAAATGGAACCTCTATAGGCGCATCCTGGCCGGCGCACTGCGTCTTGCATATTGCGTCATATACGGTGCACTGCGTCTTGCATATTGCGTCATATACGGCGTAGTGCATCCTGCATATTGCGCATCATCTATGGTGCACTCTGTCTTGCATATTGCGTCATATACGGCGCACTGTGTTTTGCATATTGCGTCATATACGGCGCACTGCGTCTTGCATATTGCGTCATATACAGCGCACTGCGTCTTGCATATTGCGTCATATACAGCGCACTGCGTCATGCATATTTCACCACTTACACTGACGTTGACACTGAAATTTTCACTGACACTGACACTGACATTGACACTGACACTGACACTGACACTGACACTGACACTGACATTGACACTGACACTGACACTGATATTCTCATTGACACAACTGATACTTGTTGGCAGATGCCTGATGTAAACTGTTAGAACCTGAAATTAAACACATTCTTTTGTGAACAACTGACTGGAATTCGTGTGCAATAATACTGTTTAAACACTGCTCTTCATTATCACTGTTCTTCATAAAGCACTGTTCTAAATTAAGCACTGTTCTCCGTACACAGCAATTATAAGGGCGTTGCTGGACTCGGGAATAAAGCAATGCTGACGCTGGT
Source organism: Trinorchestia longiramus (assembly GCA_006783055.1). Classification (NCBI taxonomy): domain Eukaryota; kingdom Metazoa; phylum Arthropoda; class Malacostraca; order Amphipoda; family Talitridae; genus Trinorchestia; species Trinorchestia longiramus. Next base: position 144,270 of record VCRD01000841.1, read on the forward strand.
GAAAGATTTGAGAAGTTGGCTGCTTAAAGATGTCTCAATGGTTTACTTGCATTTCCTAGCGTAAAGAAACGAGCTGTGTTGTCCCGGGACTTCGAAACCGATCTATAAAAGATCTGTTAAAGTTCTGCGTCATTGTTTCCGAGATTGAATTATGTTAGGAAAGCACTAAAATTGATGGCATACATAAAACAGCACCATCAATTACAAACAATAACCATGGAGAGTGTATGCACATAATGAATATGATCAGTACTGTCCAACAGTACATATGTATACTCGTTTAATGCTGTAGAAATGATTCATTAGGACAAATAGGAGGTAGACTTCTATTAAAGATATTAGAGATAAAGAGATAAGACCTCTTTGATATAGATGATGAAAATGATAGGAAAATAGGACAGAGTTTTTCGAATAATCAAAGTACCATTATGATCTTTCTCCTTGTAGTAACCTTATGGAGATTCACTTATGCCAATAAACAATCGGATTGCACAAGTGATGGATACAGGTTTTGGTCCCGCAAATCGTCTGAGCGACTTAACCATTAAAGATCATATCATATGAGACAAAAGAACGGAAGACCTCACCTGCTTCTCTTTGTGTGAGTAATAAACGTCTCTGAAAAATTACTAATCCACTGTTCAAGAAAAACCAAAAGCAAAAAATGAGCCCTGCAGACCCTCCTTCAACTGTAGGTTATTTACTAGTCAGCAAATCTCTTGATATGTAAGGGAGAGATTCCCATCTCAATACCTTTCTTTCAAATGACATTCACACTAATCATGTGACGTAAAATGGATGGGCAAGGACGAAGAAAAAGAACCCACAATTGAGGTGAAGGATTCTCCTGGAGTGTGGGTGTCTGGAAGCCTTACAGGGCGGCACAATAAGCGTTTGAGGGCAATTGCGTTATGCAAGGGAGACGCGTGTGAGACTAACCGAATTATGAGTCCAATAACCGGTTGCAGCCGAGCCTCTGCAGACCGGACGGGAACGGCCACTCGACTGGAAAATGAGAGAACGTGCCAACTGAGAGGGAAAATGGGTCCCTTATGCGGGGCTACGGGCTGGAGGAGGAGGGGATGTGTGGGGACTCTGCAACTCTCGAGGATGCATCACACACCCAGAAACTCTGGTCTAATGCACGCACACCCTGAGCTTGATTTTATTGGTCTAAGAAAGGTAGGCAACGACGTACATCTATATCAATAGGACTTTTCAAACTAAAGACTTTTCTGAACGAACATTCTGTAACATTCTGTAACATGTAGATGTAACTTCCAGAACTGGAATTATAGCGTACAGGAGCGAGAATTCTGACATGTATAAGTCCAATAAGAATTTTTACTAGAAGGGAGTTCTAAAGAAAGGTGCAAGGAAAAGTCATTGCGTGAACAAACTAGATTTTAATGTCTGTAAATTAATTTATGGAAATTTTCATGGGCAAAGCTGCAGATGTTGATTTGGAATCAAGTTTGACTGTCATCATTTCACTAGTTAAGCCAAGGACTATTGAATATTCCCTAATGATTTCTTTGTTTTATGGTAACTTTTATTGATTAATTTCCTATTATGTATCGATAACGTTTCGACGTTCTCAATTGCACTCTAAAAATTTATTTTAGATGTACACTACGCTTGTGTTTATTTTGGAGTACGGAAACTCCAGTCGTAAAATCATGTAAAGCAAGTATTTCTGCTGCTAGCTCAGTCATTCACTGGAAAAAATTCTCAGCCACCTTTCTTAAAGACTGGAAAGCAGAACATAAATCATAGTATGCATTTTTGTTAAACTAGATGGATTGTATTTACGATTTGAGAAGTAAATGGTATCTTTATCCCAAGGTAGAATAACGCATCTAAAAATATTATGTAGAAAATTGTTGGCTACGCACATGTGTATTTCATTAGCCATCAGGTAATTGTCACTTTTCCATCTCAAAAATACTGAGAGACTATGCAATGGTGAACAAGTCGTTGAATTAATATATGATGAATCTTTTCTTTTCAATAGTATAAAATGAAAATCGTTGAATTTACGTGTAAATGTGAGTTTCAGGATGTCCTACATTGGTCTTATTTCACTTCGTATAGTGAAGGCACAATGTATGAAAGTAGAGGATTTGTTTATTACATTTGTTTAGAAATTACGTTTGATGTTCTCATCAACAGGAAATTGCTAAGGATTCTCTCACTTCTATATTTTTCATGACTTTCTTGCTACACAAAACAAAGCAGACAATATCGAACCTACGGAACACAGCCCATGAAAACGATTACATAGTGGTACTTATTAAGAAGGAATCGTTGTACAATATCCCATGAACTTTCAAGTAACAATATGTGTATATCTTAATTACAACTATATACTTCACATACTTTTAATCATAACATTCAATAACATTCCTTATTCAACATTGCAGACATGTTGGAAGAACGATGCGTGTGCATCAAAGTTAGAGTATGCATGACTGCATGACGATGAAGAACCTCTTATTCATTAGCCACTCTAAAGAGTTTACTGCACATTAACTCTACGTCAGTTTATTACTCGCTTCAATTAATGCAATTAAGGACTCACTCACCCTACACATGAGTATTAGTTCTTTTAAAGTCCTCATTTGTGTGACCGAGCGCCTGGATGACGAGAGCGTAGTGCTGCAGGTGTCATTGTTGTGCTCAGGGGTGATGTTGATTTCTTGATCTTAATCTAATGTTCGTGTATTCTTCATAAAACAACAGTTTTAATTGACAAATCATAAGCTGTAGTTTACGTAAGTGGCTTCAAAAACATTTTTGCTAATGTGTATAGGCGGTTAACGAAAAAGAAACATAGACTAATAAGTATTGAATTCACTTTTATACAAAATATGTAGATATATAGGTTTTAATTAATTTTTATAATACTTACAGAGTAAAATTATACTGAAATAATGGTTCTGGTTAATTAAAATATGGTCAAAATTATTTCTAAAAAAACAAACTCTAATAGCAGATTTAGTTAAAGAACTTGTTGCAGTTGGAACAACTGTTTGTCGTCAGACTGTGACCAATGAATTGCAACAACAAGGTCTGAGTTCTTGCAAGGCTAGAAAAGTTCTCATTTTATGAAAACGCCACGTGAATGCACGACATTTCTTCTCCAAAAACTATTCATCAAAAGCAGCAAACTGCTGGAAAAATATTCGCTTGTCTAATGAGACAAAGATAGAACTATTCAACCACAATTAGAGGCACAATGTCTGAAAGAAGAAAAATGAGAAATTGCGAGCTAACGAAACTACTTACACTGTCAAATTTGGCGGAGGTCATAAAATGCTTTGGAGATCCTTCTCGTCTCAAAATACAGGCATATCATCAAGTAATTCACAAATGTAGGAATATATCAGGATGTTTTATCATAAATCATTCACAGTGAGTGAACATGTTGAGACAAGAAAAAAATTGAGAATTTCAACATGTCAACGACCCAAAGCACACCTTAAAAATAACAAAAGCACGCCAATTGAAAATTTGTGCACAGAGCCCAAGGTTAAAGTACACCAAAGACAGTCAAGAAATTTCTATGATTAAGAGAAAGTTTGCCTAGAAGAATGGAAGAAAATTTCTTTCAAATCATCTAAAAATCTAAGTTCTAAATAGAAAAATTAATTGGATGCAGTTAGATCGAACGAAATTCGAGTGACAAAATATAAAATGCACCATTTTTGCTAATGTACCCCGTACTTTTCAGTACAGTTCATTTAATTTTTTTATTATAACTTGGTTTCATAAATGATTTATTTCCTTTTAGAATTTGTATGTCCTCCTCAAGATTAAAATATTATTTCAGTATTACATGGCTTCGTAATTCTTGTTATGTCAAAGAATGTTGAATAATTTTTAACCAAGCTGTACAATTAGGCTTTGAAAGTTTTCATCACTCGATAGTTATTTTCATTTGCACGTGCGTTTGTTTACTTGTGAATATTTCTAAGCAGAATTTAAATATTTCCGAGTTGCTGACTAGAAGAGACAACAATGAGGAGAAGCGAGCTGGATGCCTCTCAATACACCTCCAATTGTCTGCTCAAAGAAGATTCAGCCACATAAATGTATTATATATATATATATATATATATATATATATATATATATATATATATATGTATGACCGTAATAGTAAATTATCTGAGTTAATTATCGGTTGTACGTTGTTCTTTTACACATTATGAAACGGGTTTACGTTGTTTTTTGCATATTATGAATATCAGAACCGGAAAAACGGATGTTATGAATAAAACAGCAGCAGAGTACTTTGCTAAACCCACTAAAGTAATTAAAAAATACTGGGCATTTCCTTTCAATTTGAGGTGTATGAGTGGTGGTAATAGAGACACATTTATAATTTATGCATACATTCATGCAGACCGCTGCTGTACAGACAGTTTGTTGGTCAACTATCAATAAATGAAAACAAGATTCGATGCTTCACAACAACTTCATATTGTAGATGCGAACATTTATTCTCAATCGAATCTTTTCCTCCGTCAGACTCAGGTCCGAGAACAAGGACCGGCTAGACCTCTTTTTTTATACCTAGCACCAAATCAATGGCCTGCGTGGGAGAGGGCCCTGTTTTCTTTGCTTTAGTTGTGAGTGTACGAGGCAATGAAAATAAAACGAAAGATATTACTTATAGAAGCTTTATTAATTTCCAAATCTTCATGAGAGGAGCTTCTTTTTGGGGTGGATCGTTAAGGAGATGTACGAAAGCCCATTAAAATTTATTTTCCAAAAATTATAAGTGAATTTATTCCCTATGAGGCATCACGATTACTTTCCTAACGTTTGGTCCTAATCCATTCAAGTAATATAGTAGTTAGCATGCTATATTACATTGTAAATAAAGACGTAATCTGTGATTAACCTGCACCGATTGGGTTGTTAAGCAGTCAGGGCTGCTCGTATACGAGTACTTGTGACGTGCAGTTGCTCCTGCTCGTGTTTACTGTACCAGATAATTGCAGTTGATGGATGGTAGAGCACAAGATCATAACATAAAAAGAGCGATAATAGCTAGATAAAAAGCTGGCAAGAGCGGCGACGAGAGAGTTCTTGATGGAATAAATTAGATTGACGGGCGTGATACAATTGGCGCGTTTGGTGATGAATTGACGGCCGTGTGGACACAGGAGCAGAGGGACTGGCCAAAACAGTCCTATGAAAACAGATTATGAAGAGAACCGATTGGTTTTTGTATCAATCTTTCCTTGAATTCAATTAAAGTGCATCGAACGAGGGCGACGTCGTCCCTGAATGTGAAATATAAAAAATGTAAAAATAAAGCTCAATTATATCGTAGCTGATGTCAGGGCCATTGAGTAGCCGAAGACCAAGAACTTCAATCTATGTATCGAATTTAACAATATAAATTTCTACGACATGAATGAACATTTAGGAAATCTTAAAATATATTTATGACTTGAGTTGAGATAATAAAATTAGAGAACTCAAAAATTAGACATATGAGTCAAAAGAATATTTCAAAGTTAATGCTATGCTGATTTAGTCTCGCTATCGGGCTCCACTATGTATGTGAAAATGGGGCCAATACACGCCTCTCTCTGTTTCTGTTATGCATGGGTCATTGTACATGATTTTATTGACCTATGGGTGCATATCAGTGCAAGGTCATCCATAGTTAAAATGTCTGAATAAAAGAATGGGATTATAAAATAATTGTGCAGTTTGTCTATTTGTAGGAGCGTGTGTAGTTTTGAGCTAATTTGCAGTATTGACTTCATTTCGGATGTCGTTCATTGAGAAGATCTGTTGCATACTCATAAATATCTCATACCATTCATAAGAGTAATATTTGAGACAGAGGTAAATCAGAGCACATTTAGAAAAAAATACAATTTTAATATGAACTGCAGAATATCAGTAAAAATTTACACAGCATAGTGCAAAAAATCGGAACCTTGTTCTTCCAAAAGTCAATGAAGTTGCGTAGAAATAAAGAACTTGGGTAAATTTTTATAGCACAATAATTCAATGAAACTATGAGAGTCGTAATTGTGCAGGAACTAATTACCTCTCTGGTTCTGTGCCAGACATTTTTATGACCAGAACACGAAAATATCTTCAGAGGATAGCAACACTTGAGCTTGTTCTCATGGTTGCTGAAAGTTATAGTCGTAGAAAAAAAGTGAACTGAATGAATTGATTATACTCAATATTGATTAGAAGTAACGATTGTTAATAAGCATGACGAAGAAGAATGATAATTTGAACTTCAAACGTGATCATTATTTAAAAAATGACTTTTTTTCGATGCTCTTCGTGTGACATTTCTACATGCTTCAAAATACATCCGGTGAAAATTAACAACAGTATTTTTAAAAGGGTTTTCTCTGCTGAAATAAGCAAACAAAATTTCCGGCAATCAATACAGCACAACTGTCTATAAATGATTATTACTCTGAAGACTAACTTATTTACAGTTTATATGTACACGTGTACGAGTATATTATCCCTTATACAATATCTGTAACGTGTGTATGATACCTTGTATATAGCAAAGAAAGAGATTTCTAGTTTTTATTCATACCTCAGGGAAATCAATCGTACGGTATTGATTTGGATAAAAGTTAGTGAACGTATCTGTACGCTTTTATTTCTATACGTTCACTTGGAGCAGATTTTCAATGCATGAACGCGTTTTTAAATGTTATTGTGCTTCACTGAATTCAAATACTTCATATACACATGATGCATGTTGACTCTTGTATCCATATGCATGTCGCCAATAGCATCGTAAATTCATATGCATGTTGTATGTTTTATCATAAATCCATTTGCAAGTCGTAAATTATATCGTGCATATGGATTTATGATGCATGCCGTAAATAGTAACACTTTCTTGGTGGCTGTTGAGACTTATTGTTTATTTACGACGTCCGAGCAGACGATGAATGAGGCGCTGTGAGTCGTGAGTTTGACGCATGTTATTCGTCATCACTAAACTAGAAGCACCGCACGAAAGATTATGCTTAACATTAACAATGAATCAAGTTTGTCTGTGATAAATACTGTTTTAAGCAGACTTTAGAATAATTTATTACGTACTAAACTGTGATGAATTACTATACTTGTACTTGAGAGTAGTAATTACCTGGGTGGCATTTAAAGAAAACGCTCACAATGACGTGGGTAATGATCAAATTGAGGTTGTGGGTGGCACCGTTACTCTGCGCTATGTTGTTCTATTATTCTGCGAGGTATTTTGTATTCTACTTCATAGCTCGAATTTTTTGTTTTATTCTAACAAATGAGGAAGAAACCCTACGTTCAAGATAGGATCACGTGCTCGCGTGACATCGTTTCTTCACGCGTCCTTCCACGCGTCACCACGCCACGTGCAACACGTGCAGCTGAGGCTCCACGCGCTGATGATCCACTTGCTAACGATCTACGTGCTAACAGTTCGAGTGCTGGCGAGTGAAGATAAATAGAGAGAAGCCAATTAAATAAATTAAGAGAAACGTTATAAACAAAATATCATACTAGAATGGGCATGTTATGTCTTTTTTCCACGGTTTTTAAAATTTTTAAACATAGTTGGAAACATTCCATGATAATAATGACAAAAATAACAATAATTTTCTCTCTATTAGGGAGTCTTTGGTTCTAAAAACAAAATTTCACTATGTTGCTGCGGGGGTAAACCATTGAGAGTTACTGCAATTGGCTGCTTAAGTCACCAGGCAAGATTTTGACAACTTTTCACCGTCCAAATGAACTCTGGAGTTCTCTTTGAAAAAGTGTGCTAAAACAAAACCTAAGGTGTTTATCAAGCCAGCACTGCATTCAAGAGTAATAGAACTGTAATTGAACATGTTACGGTTCTGCTTGTTTCATACTGCCGGCAGTATAATCAACCAATGAACAGCGTAAGGTTGTTTTGCTTTTCTCTTTTCAGGAAGGAATGCGGTCGGTAAATGATTAAAAAGGCAAGTAAATGGTGAGTGCCTGAAAGCCTTGGTTTCTTAGCTAAGTGTAGCTGATTAGACTCGATCAAGCCAGCAGTTGGAGGTAGGGAGCAGCGGTTTGTTATTTTATAACACGTGAACTTTCCACGAATGATTTAATTAGGGACTGAACAAAAATTTCTCCCGTGAAGTATTCAAAATGCTGAATAATTGTGAGGAACCGACGAGCAATGCAGTAGCAAATCTTGTGTTTGTCTTGATTGTACGCTGTATTTTGAAAATTTCAGAGACCATGCTTTGAAAGGCAACATTTTTGGGATGTACAGAGAATCTGAAAAACAAATAAATTATCAATGACAATTTTTAAATGATCATATATGTGAAGTCTCGAGCAGAGCTAGAGAAAAGGCAACTTTGGTATTATTCGTGCTAGGAAAAAGTGTTTAGCACATGGTAAGCGAACATACTGGAAAGGTCTCGTTAGCTTAGTTCAGAAACATTGACTGTACGCGCGTTGAATGAGATACTAACGCATTAACGTGATGCAAGATGAGAAGGGAAGATTACGGGAAGAACTGGAAAATCCTGGGATCGGGAGCGTTGGCTAGGAAGATGACAATACCAGGCATGCGGTGGGATTCGTATGGTGAGTTGACTTCCAATGCTCACCTCCCTCATCGTGATTTGGTTGACGACGTGCATTGCGTTCTGTCTGTTGTGCGTTCTTAATAAAAAGCTTAGGCGATAAGGAGTTTTTTCATTTGGTTATCTATGTGATTTAAGGCATCGTGTATGTTGCTTTATTTGAAATGAAAATTATTATTATCCGTTTCCTGTGCATTGTTTTTCGTTTTTAAATTCGCCCGACAAAATTTCTAAGCAAAGCCATTCATTGCACATATATATATATATATATATATATATATATATATATATATATATATATATATATACATATACATATAGGGCCGTTACTATACATTGAAAATGTGCATTCGATTGAGAGAATATTATAAATGTGGTAAATCATTACAAATTTTAAGATAGTTGGAAGGTCTCGTTGGTGGCAAAGATTGTTGCAGTACTTATTGCCACAATAACACATTGTATAGGCTGGTGTGTCGTCTCTTATCGATTGTTGCATGGCTTATTGCCACAATAACACATCGTGTAGGCTGGTGTGTCGTATCTTATCGATTGTTGCATGGCTTATTGCCATAATAACACATCGTATAGGCTAGTGTGTCGTATCTTATCGAACACACGGGTCTAGAGGAGCCCTGAGATGGCGTTGAAGTCAGAGGCTCTTATCGGGGCAGCTGAACACAGGGAGCACGGGCAGGCCATTTCTCGGGCTGTGTTGAAGGCGCCTGCAACAATGGTAAACATTAGGACGAAGAATGGCCACCTCTCGAGACTGCCTTCATATCTTGGCGCTGTGTGACAGTCGCAAGACGGCGCTTCATTACAGCCTCCTGCCACTGCATCGCCACGCAGCTTGAACTGGCATGTGCTCTGTAGCTCTGGGCAGAACTGAGGGAACTTGTGGTGGGTATATGACTCATGAACTGTAGTTGTGGGAGCTATTCAGAGGAACGTGCAGTATAACATGTATGAAAATAGAACTGTTGTTTTTCTTTGAAAGAATTAGAGAGAAGTTAGAATATGGTGTGTAGGACTCAGGAACTGTGGTTGTCTTTCGAGAGAATTTAGAGTATATGCAGTGGGTGTGTGGGTGTATGTGGGTGTGTGAACCTGTGGTTGTGTTCTGAAAATATTAGAGAAAATGTACAGTTAGGTTTGTAGTACTATGGAACTGTTGTTATCGATTAAGAGAAGGATAGAAAGCTTGGAACGTGCCCATCGAGTTGGATTTATGATTACTTTTCGGGAAAGTATGAATCAACTTGAAATTTTTTAGTGTACTTTTATATGATATATTCCGTATAACATATTAAGAAATTTGAGAGGAAGTTAGTTCTGTTCTCCAGGTTCATCTTGTAAAACTCGTAGTGCAATAATATTAACGTACTATGAAGAACTATTCAATATAGATTAATAATTTTTTTCTCAAAATTTTTGGGTGTAAAAACTAAAGAGAGCGAGAGACAGTGCATACAGTAGAGCTGTTCTATATAAGGATATCAGAATTTCTTTCACCTTTCGATTGGATGCTGAACTGTTGTTCTGAGTAATTTGGTAGTAACATAAGAAAGGTGTGATGCAATTCGAATCAGGATCGCATGTGGTTTAGAGTAACGCAGGTGATGGAACGAAGAGGAATTATTCTTGGGGGATCCCAATGCTGTCTGGAACTTGTGAGCTTCAGCCGTGGTTGAATGTGACACTTTTTATCCTACATAAATATAAGCGAGTCTCTAGTTTACACGATTTGCACACAAATGTAATCCCATGAGAAGTTCAAAACAATAATTAAAAGATAATTAGCTGATTTCTGGGTAAAATTACATATGTGAAGTGAGTCGAATTTTGTGCTGTAAAAATTATTATGTAAAGTCTGTGACAGTTCAGAGCAGAAGTTTTCAAAAGAAACTACAGAACCTAAGAAAGTGGATTTTGAGAGACGAGGTTATAATGAGTAAATTTTGATAAACGTACATAGTTCCCTAATTAACATAATTAACCACCACTCACACATGAACATGATATACTACCACACAATTTTGGAACATATTGCCTAATTAAAGTTACAGTAGAGAAATTAGGAGCGTTGGCTACAGCGCGTGTAGGTGCAGTCATGGACCATGTGCTGTCACCATGTTGTGAACAGGATTTGTGTTGTGTGGGTGGACAAAATTTCTTACATGAAGACCTGGCTGACGAGGTCGATATCTCTTGCTGTGCTACCTTTAAAACACGGCTAATAAATACACAAAGTCTTTATTACGATTTTAAGAGACGCAGATAAATTTACAACGACTGAAAATAGTATGAATGATTTTTATTTGATACAATGGTATTAATAATATTGATATTTTGTATGTGTTTATCATATTTTTAATGAAAATTAAATTTTGGTTCAATTTCTAAAGTCTTAAAATGTCGAAATGCTCAGCGAACACCAACGTAAATACAGGATGCGGCAACATAACTTCCTTTTTTCAAAAAAAGCTCCTTTCAGAAAGGAAATATGTTGTCGCACTGTATAAACTACAAATCGCGCATTCATGGAACAAATTTCGGCCAATAGAAGCGTCTGGAGCGCTTCTTGCATCCACAGCTTCTTTCAATACTCCACCAGCAGTCAGTCATCAAGTGGGTGTTCCACCGTCCTTGTTATCTCTAGTCCTTGTTATCTTTAGACCTTGTTATCTCTACTGCACAACCTTGACATCTTGATGAAAGTGTCCGCCATGTTCATCGCTCATGTCTCCCGGATTATCAGGAAATACATTAACATGAGCCTTGAAGAAATGATTCTTCATCTTCCTGTTCGCAGCCCAAAAGAAGACATCAAACAGTGTCTTCGCCAAATCCTTGAAGTTTGCAGCCTTTTTACCTCCCGAAAATCATTCCACAAAAGTCACAAACACATCACACTGTCATTTTTACGGCAGTTATCAAGCTCGATAAGTTTTTGGCTTCTCATTAGCTTTCATATGTGTGTTATGGAAACCACAAGCCTTTGCTTTAAATCAACGTAGACCAGGCCTCCTATTGTACTGTCGAAATTTGAAATGTTAAATATTCCCTTGTGCCTTATGTTTATTGTCTTTGTTAATTGTCTTAAATACAATGTTTAGCAAATTATCAAAGTTCAAGGAAATTTAAAATCTATCCGTGATGAAGTTATGCTACTGAACTCCTGCGTTATTTAATAAAATTGATTGAAAATAAAAATTAAATAGGTACAATATTTTTATAGGTCTAGGGAAATCTAGATGAACAGATATCTAGATACATGGATGAAATAATACATCTGAATATTTGATTAGTAATAACATCTCTTGTAATTACAAGTGGAACCAATAAAAACCGGAACATAGAAGAACCCGGTATGAATGAAAAAAATATATAGTAATTAAACTCAGTGGCCACCAATTACCTAAAAACAGGCCTTAAACCTAGGTCAGTAGGAAGAAAATTTGGTGGCTGGTAGAAGTGAAAATTACAAAAAATTGATAAGTTAGAATACAAGAAAAATGAGCGCAGAAAAGCTGAGATGCCGCGGCTAGCATCAGCTGAAGAGTTCAGATCAGCGCTCATAAGGGAGCCCTTACTGATGATGAAATTTATGAATTCACATTTACTGCACTAAAATCGTAGATGTATACTTTTAAAATATGTTTCTTCTATTGATAGTTAAAAATACTGTATGATATTCATTTTACAGAACGTTTCAATTTTTAATAACTTTACAAACACCTGAGCGACTGCGACTGAATGTTTTAACGAGTTGTGAATGAGCTGTGACTTCTCCCACTTATGGCTCCGATCGACTCCACAGCCACAGCTCCGACTGTAAGCGTAACTGTCTGCCTAACTCAAGTGAAGGAACCAAAGTTGATTAACAGTCATCAGGAACAAAAAAGTAAAAATTATGGGGTTGTTGGTTTTGAGTAGCAATGCAATGCTGATAAAGGAGCAGTATGACGATAAACAAACCAAATCCAGGTATGCAAGGTTTAATTCCTCGGATCAACTGAATGATTCATCAAGGTGAGAGCTAGGTAGTAGAATAGCGCAGATTTCTAGGTGGATCTACGCGTTTCTACTGCCCTGCTGACAAGTAGGGACTAGGCCCCGATACTGAAAAATTTCTTCCTGTAGTTTCCTGAGTCTGAGTATGTCTCTCGAAGAGGCTGTTCTTGCATCAGGGGGCTGTTTCATGGCAGTTTTCCATCGTTGCGAATCCGTTTGCGTTCAAAAAATGCATGATTTTTTTTGCAGTGGAAACAATATAGTATTTATTTTTCTGTCATGATGTTATCATAGTTCAATCGAATAAATTTCTTTCTTCAAGATGGGAAATTAGCATTTCATTACGTAAGGACCAATTTTTTTTGGAATTTTTATGACCATGCTATAAAAGACGATGAGAGTCTCTGGAAATCATGACCTAGAAGAATAGGCATAAAATACGAGTACAATAGTCTATTATAACATTCGATTAAAACGAGCCAAGTTTTCTTATTGATAGAATTTTTAACTTTGAATATTTGCTTCATGGACCTCACAGTCACCTTTTAGTTAACGTTTGCTTCTCAACTCTAAAGCGCATAGAAACGACACACCTGTTTTGACTTCTAGTTTCACCTTCCCTCATGTGAACGCCCGTGTCTCTCACTTTTTAAAGGCGGGATCAAATCCCCAGCACCGCTCCCTCCCATCTCCCCTCTCTCCTCCTTTCTCCGATTCTGGCGATCCGATTTTTGGAATCCCTTGGAAATTGGGCCCGCCATAACTTGGTGTTATCGGCGCCATCTTTCTCGCGCACTGGTCGCAAATACATCACTTTTTACGAGCAAAGATTTGATCTTCGCGAGCGGGACTAAGGCGCCACCGGCATCTGAATATCAACGAGTGAACGGCCGTGGGTGCTGGGTGATGATAGCGAGGGGGTTGTTGAGGGATTATTTGTCACACAAAGAACCCCCATGTATTTGGGAAAAGGTATATGATTCCATAAAATATTCTCTAAATTCAAAGGCCTGTCACTTAAAATATATATCATTAAACTTGGCTTCACTGTCTACAAACCCACATCACGGCACGCAGAAAAATTGAAACTGGGTAGACATAATGGTTAGACATTTTTTCAAAATTTAGATTTGTTTAAATACATATTGTAAGGAACAGATCAATGATCGTAGCAGGCCATAGTAAAATAAAAATTTATTAAGCTGTTTCAGTTATCAAACACGCCATCAGCTACTGCACAAGACCAAGGAGAAAAATTTTGCTACAGATGGCCTGAAAATTCACCATTATTAACCAGTGGTTCAGTGCTGTACATGTGGCCTCAACTTTATCAAGGTAATATCATCTCTATGCGCCATATAAAAATAAACATAGAAGGACCGTTCAGTGCAGGAACACATGAGAAAGAGTGCACAAATCTAAGTAACGAGTTATCTCAATCTTTAAAAGTTGCATTTGCAATGGGGAAGTAACATAAAGTCTGGAAATCGGTGAATGAAGGCATTCATAAAAAGAAGTTTTCATTTGTTGAAAACTTGCCCAAAACGATGAACATGAATGATCTTGAATTCAAAAGTCTGCATGACTTGCCAATTAGAGAATAAGGGATCAAGATTTACATCGAGTCCCATTATTGTTTAGGAGCGTTTGAGATCAGAGTTGACTTCTATTTTCAAGCAGATTCCTCCGACATGACTAATTTATTAACATCAAGATACGCTTAATTGCTCAAACACTGAAATGCTGAATGATGGTTAAATGCTGGGAAGGCTGTGCAGTAATCGTGTTATGTAGGTCCGAATCTTGTTATTCTCATTTACCTCCTGTGAATCATTATTTGTGAACGGAAGCGAATATAATAAATAAAATAAGTTTATACTAACATTGCCATACCGCCCGTAATTTGTTCATAATCAGGGACGATGAGTGACCTTTCAGATTCAAGGTTTTTATGCTAGCGTGATAGTGGAGGATGGAGAGTGGCAGAAAAGATGACTTGAATTCTTGCTCTTTCGGTGGTCGTCAGCTGCAAAAAAAGTTCAACAGTTCGTGTCGAGCTTCTCATCTCAACAATTAAATCAGCCTGGAAGACTCGTCGTTTGAAGGTCTGTTTCGTGTCCATCACTATGGAAGGTTGGGTTGTGTTTGCGGAATTTTCTGGCTGTCTTTTGAAGCTAATTGATTGTACGGGCCACACCCCAGTTCAGTATCACCTCTTATCATGTCTGTCGTCCATAACACGTCAGCCGCTGCATGTCTTTATGTCATTAGAGATAAAATTGGCCACTTTAGGACCTCTGTTGTTATTAGTCGTCCTAGGAATTGGCACGAGGCTTCTAGAGAGTGGCACTGCTGAGTCTTTGTTGGAGGCGAGGGCAAACAAAATCTTTTGACATCCAATTTAGTTTCAGGCAAGATTCTCTACCCAAGTGAAAATAGGTTCCTCTTATCATGAATATTGCTTATAATTTTTTTATAAAAAATAGCATGATCGTAGGCATTCATCTGATCAGCACTCGGTATTTAGTGCAATCTCCCAATTCTTAGTGTTATAATCACATGCATACAAATGCGTACTGATTCAGATGTTCAAGTTTAACATTTCAGTAAGACAGAACAACCTAAATAGCAATACAGTTGTAGTTATTCGATATTTCATCGAAAAATGTCGATAAGTGACCAGTACGATAGTTAAATATGACGTCCATATCTTGTAAATTAACCATTCATGCCAACCCTTGCACCATCGAGCACAGGTGTACATCCCTAGAGTCAACACCTGCATTTCCTTCATTTACACTATTCCGAATACTCTTAATATTCCCTCGTACCACCGAGCACAGCTGATCATACTTAGTCATGACCTGCGCGCTTCCTGCACACAAATGCACCGTTACTGCACACCATTATGGTTTCCTTACGAGAATGCTTACACAAATGTACGTACACTGAGCGAGTCTTTTCAGTCAATGTTCAAAGCATCAAAAGCGTTGTCATTTAACACTTGCTATCAGTCATCGATGACGTAGCACTTGCTATCAGTCATCGATGACGTAGCACTTGCTATCAGTCATCGATGACTTAGCACTTGATATCAACCATTGATGACCTAGCACTTGCTATCAGTCATCGATGACTTAGCACTTGATATCAGCCATCGATGACTTAGCACTTGATATCAGTAATGGATGACGTAGCACTTGATATCAGGCATGAGAAGTTTATCTTCTGTAGAAGAACATAACATAATGCATCCAAAATTTAGACGCTTGATGATTCGCTTTCTGTACTGTTCACTGGAGAAATTTATAAATTATGTGATATATTATAACATATGCCTTTTTATGAACTCAATTAGCAAGCTGATGAATATTATATTATGTAATTGAATATTTGCCATGTGAGTTCAACGCTCCTTAAGAAGCTGATTGACAGGTAAAATATATTGGACCCCCATTTTCATACTACTAAATACTAGTACTAGTAAATAAACGTATATATGTGCATAGAATTTTCTAAATTCCGATTTAAGACAAAAATTCAAGTATTTGTTAGTATTCATGACTCTGTAGACGATACTAGTTCAGCCTTGCGCACAATAATCGATAAAACTGGAACATAAATTTCATGATAAGAAAAACCAACAATTTCTTTCCGCCAGAAAATCTGCCTTCTCTGCTGCAAAATTCTTCATATTCATCGCCTGCTCTCGCTTGTATGTACAAGAGAAAGTAAAATCTGCAGAGAAATTGCGTGCTCCGAAATGCAAACCGTTTGCTCAGCCAAAATTCCAGCATTCTTTGCTACAAAAATCAGGCTCCCCTCCAGCAACCTCGATCCGCTCATAAGCTATCGCTCGCCCTGCCGCCAACCTAAATTTGGTTCTGAATTTTCCAAGCTTCGTATTTGAGGATCGCTGCATCCCCTCCTCAACAATCCCTTCTAGCTCAGCTCCCCTCGTGCCCGCCCTCTCCCTTTATCTAAGTTTCCTGGGCCACAAAGTATTGTTGTCTGGAAAATGCCATAAAACTCGTCGTAAAGTTAAGGGTATGGATTTTGTATGGTAATTGGGAAGCGTGGATCCTGCGCTCGATCATAGGCTGGAGCGAAGGCACACAGCTACCAGGCAGTGGCACTGCCGTATGCCGTCCGGGTTCTGCTGAACAAAACGCAGCTCTGAAGAGATTCAGCACTGCCGAATATTTTAGAAAATCTGTTTGGAAGAAATATTCATGTTCATTGAAAATGATGAAAATATTGACTATGTAATTATCGTTAAGAGGAATATAAAAGAAAGGGATAGAGAAATAATTGAAAATTGAAACACTTATTGAGAGGAAAGTCATTTTTCTATGTTAAATTGTTGGGTAAATATATGAAATTAATGATGGAGTAGGATGGTCATGTTTCTTTTGTTTTCGCGAATTCTGGATAGGCTTCCTGAACTTATGGTGTTCGTAGAATTTAAAATAAGTTTTGGCGTTGATCAATGAACATGTTTCTATTACACAGTAGCAAGTGAAGATGTGCATTTAGCCGCATGTAGAAATTATGTACATTAAAGTGGTCATGAATTATGTGCAATTCAACGCACTCGAAATGCTCTCATAAGGGGTTTGAGTCACTATGTATGAGTGAATTTAATGGTAGGATGAATTAAAGTTGAAGTCCACTGTACGTAAGTTTTTTTGGCAAAACAACTAAAATTTTGTCAATAGAAGAAAACGGTTTTAGCATAAGGGATAAGATATCAGTGAATAATTCATAGGAATGTTTTTGACAAAAATTCTGTAAGCTGGATCTCAAAATTGAGTGATGCTTCGGCGTATAAATTCACAAGCACCTACTACATTGATTCAGGTCATGTAATTCCAGTAATCAGAAACTTTAATTAGAGTTGCAAGCGATTGTTGGACATACTGCATGTTATTTTCTCAGGTATGCAACGTTTTGTCCTCGCTCTGTTCTTTATTAATAGTAATGAACAATCTTGTTCGTGGGTTCGCACGATCCCTTGTGTAATAGTTTACGCCTCTTTAAAGTAGGTTCATAAGTTAAGAAATAAAGCTTGTCCAGCAGTTGCAGCGTTGTTTTCTGGTATGAACTTCAAAACCCTAGCCAGCAACTGGCCAAGGCAATGAGTTTTGGAAACCGAGACTCCCCCATGGCCCCCACGTCCCCCACCACTCCCCACTTCCCTGCTCCCCGCTGTTGGGCTCATAAATCGTGTTTTTGAAATGGAGAACATTACACCCGAGCCTGAAGGGGAAAAATGAGCCATGCCGGCCCCCTCTACCACCATCGGCTCTCCTCTTCTCGGCAGCCCTCAAACCGTCGAGAAAAAAATTCTCCCCAAAAGAGTCGATGTGAATAAAAATGAAGGCTATGAAATAAATTTGAAGCCTGGAATGTTGGATGCATTGCTTGCGCAGCCGATCCTGAGAGGCATTTCAGTTTGGGCGCCGTGTTTTATTCTCAAGCGAGCTACTTTTTTGAAGCATTTTATTTATTCATTTGCTGTATTCCAGAATTCTTGGTGTTCCAAATGAGATTGAGGAAGAGGGTGGCAGGCGTGGTATCGTTTCCATCGCTTCGATGATGCCTCTTCTCGCCCAATGCCAGACTGAGTTCTGCGTTCCAGGAAATTTGTGAAACAGCGGGCGCTGAGTTGCACTACGTGTAGTCGTGACAGAACACTGTATTGAATTTCCAAAAGTATCGCTAAGACATCCACTGCAACTCTTGTAACTAGAGTCCTTCTATTTACATGTTCATTCAATGACCCGGGAAAATGATTAATTTCATTTCCACATAGATTCAAATTCCAGAAGTAGATATAAGAGTATTTAAATACTTTAAAAGTAAATCGGATAGAAATTTTACGTATTTGAATCATATGATGTTTTCGTCAAATACAGTCACACTCTTACTTGCAATATATAACTTTGGCTATGATAAGTCAACATTACTGATGGTTGGCTTAATGGTTTTTATCACAATTTTTACATTCATTTTTAATTAATTTTTCAAACGGAACTGCAAATTCATCTGAAAAATATGACCTATTTAAAAATTGAGAAAATCATATGGTAAATATGAGCTTGTACTTTTTGAAACTTTGTGAGGGAGGATAAAATCAAGCAAACTTTTTGTAGCCAGTGTCTTTTATGCAGAAAATTGAAGAAAACGATTTTGAGATCAACTTAGGAAAGATAAAAAACACTTCGATTGTAATTTTCTTAACTGGATCATAAAGACAATCAAACAGGCTTGAATATTTTTAACAGTTTCTTTAGTGTAATAGCCCAGTTAATGCAAGCCCTTTTAGAACAGTTTTGATTCTTATTTCTGAGCAATTCGATTTCTCAGTAAAAAAAACTCAAATAAAATTAATAAAAATGCAGCTCCATTGTTCAATGTATTGCAAGGGAGATTTTGCCTTGACAAGTCAAGCGACTGATCGCAACAGCTATGCAGGAACAGAATACCAAAACTGGACGGAACTTTAATTTTTTCCCGAAATAATGTAAGCTTAGCTTCAGGTTTTTATTACAACTTCACAGAGAAACTCCATGGACAGTAAACCAGTGAAAACATAAATTTCTACCAATGAATAACAGCTTCAACTGACAAGCGTATGTTCTATCTAAAATGTGAAGTTGACGTAAAATAATATTCATTGTTATTTTAAAGGTTCGGTGTGTATTAAACTCGAGCATCAGTTCTAAGGAACAGCGCGACAACAATCCTGAGGGTAAAAGATAACTTTATGTTTCTATTTTTAAATAATACGTCAGAATATTTTTACGCATTCTCTCTCTCATTTTGAAGAGATCGAGCTCAATTGTGTGAATTAACGTTTATATTTCTCCGATGCAGACTCTCAATTATGTTAAAATAATACGACAACGTTATGTAGACCTAAATAATCGATTCACTGATAATTTTCAACACGTCCTCCTAAAAAATTTTCCGTTATATTCGTAAACTCAATTTGCAGCTTTGGAATTGTGGTAACTTTACGGCAGTACGTCGAGTTTAAACATTCAGCCCGAACCCACAGAACTGCTTTTAATTTTTTTGCACTATATTAAATTCCGTCAGAATTTGATACAAAATGATATTTCAAGTAAGCAAATTGTATTATAGCGTGTTTCCTTTTTTACGTCAATTTTTTTAGGACAATTAGAGGGTATAATATTCATCAGCTAGAACAGCAGTGAAAAATGTATGGAGCTTTAAAATATTGAGTATGTTCATATGATTTCACTCTACTTGAAAACTCAGAGAAAGTGAATGAGTCACGTTACAAAAATAAATGTTATTGCTTACTGGATGAAATTGATCAAAAGCCTATAGGGCTTCCGTTAATTGTGTGACTTCCCTGTTCGAATTCTTCACAAGAAACTGGCACTCGGCTGGAAGCCTGTCGCTCTCAACGCCTCACCAAGCTGTTGTACAGGGTGCGGCAACATAACTTCCTTTTTTCAAAGTGGTTTGCTTTGTAAAAAAAGGAAATTATGTTGCCGCACCGTATATGATTGTGACGTTCGTTGCAGTCATGTCCTCATGCGGTCAAGTTCGGACATCCTTCGATAGGATGCATGATTGAGCAGAAAAAAGATTTACCATTTGGCATGTATCAGCCTAGGCATCGCCTTAGCCAGGGCAATAGAGGAAAGAGACAAGTCGTAAAATTGACACTGAAAGATTTTCTGTATCTTAGAACTTGTAAAAATGGCATTCCGAAAACTACTCATTAGTTTGAGTGCCCAGAGTTTTTCTGATTAACTAACAGTTTCAATGAATACTGTATCTCGTTTAATGAAATTCTTCCTTATTGTTTGTTTTAATTTTCTTGGATATTAAGAGAAATTTAGGAAAACTGTTGTTAGGGAAGTGTGAACAGAGATCTTGGTTTTGTCGCCATCATTGCAACGGTGCGTTTGAGGTGTCCATGAAACGTGGGTCCTCAAGCGGAACGTTCTGAGCTTTGTGAATGTCAGCAATCTAGCTTTGTGAGATTAACCTTTATTCTTGCTAAAAAATACATGTGCAATGGCCCGTTTCATGAATTCTGATTGTTTCTGAACTATTCTTAAGAAAAATGTGTAGGTATTCTGTTCTGTTTGGATAAACATGATATTTTAACTTAAAGAAAACTCCACACATTAGACAAAAAAACGTAAGCCAAAACTGAAGTACACCAGGCAACTTATTCTGAATCAACAGTTGTCAAGTTATGCTTAACTTTCTTGGTTAAATTCAAGGCATCTTTTCACGGAAAAATGTAAATAATTTTAGGGCACAGAAATGATGAAAAAGTTCATTGTAGTGCTTTTGATAATCTCTGGAGTTCCTATTGACGCTTCAGAGTTTATCATTATTCTAATGATCTACAAATTTTTATATTATTACCTCATTACCACGCCATATTTACTTAGATTGTTTACGGCAATCATTCTTGAACACTCGCATCGTATTGGATATTTTTTTCAAATTCACACTGAGTCAGAAGGAAAAAATGTTTTGTTCAGTGCAATGTGATTTTATGTAAAAAACACGGGAATTTCAAGTTCCCTCTCTGCAAGGACAAGTGCAAGCAATAGCAGAAGCGTGCGTATGGAGTTAAAATAGAATAGAATAGAATAAGGCAATAGGAACGAGCCGTTTGGCCCATTCTTGGTTCAATACCGAAGTCCCATGCCGTCTAAAGTAAATCCATCAGTCATGCACGTACACCTTAACCACGTGTCAATTTAGTCGTGTGCACACATATCACTCACGCACAGGCGTTTATGTCACGAGCATTTATCTCAATCATACACTAGCCCTAAGAAGTTAGGGACATAAAGTTAGCACGATGTAATACTGGGGGTTCGTAATCCAAAATTTATCGAGACGATTTTTGAATGTGTTCACAGTGCCAGCAGAAACTATGTTTTCTGGCAGCTGGTTCCAAATTGCGGCAATTTTAACGGGAAAAAAGTTCATAGCTTGAGATGTCTTGAAGTTTCTCAGTAATAGTTTTTGACCGTTATTTCTGGTTCTTACGTTACCGTCTCTTTCGAAAAGCCCTTCCAGGGTAACATCGTTAAGGCCATTGAGATATTAAAAGGTCTCAATAAGTTGTCCTCGCAGTCTTCTTTGTTCTAGGGATATAAGTTCAAGGCGTTGAAGACGTCTTTCGTAGCTGAGATTGCGGAGTTCTGGAATCATCTTTGTTCCAGTTAGTTTGTAGCTTATCCTTTTTTGATTCTTCTAATTCACCAACACTGAATTTCAAGACGCACACATATGCGTGTGACACGTTCATGGCACCAATAATGTGCAGAGAAAATCGTGTCATCATACTAGTCATTTGTTCATTTGTTCAACTATGAGAACTGCACTCTTCCATTTTTCCTAACAAATACTTCCGTTCAAAACTGATGATACTTCTGCTAAAAGCTTTGTCATGCTGCAAAACTATTAAACGATGGAATCGCTTTTAAATTCCATCATTTGGATCCATGCCCACAAAGGGGGAATTTTATTACATATGTGTTACTTCTTCAACTTGTTTTTCAGCTGTCAAAGTCGGCCCTTTAAGATAATCAACAGATCCCTATGACATGATCAAATTCAAAAGAAGATCTCAGTTAGTCTCAGTAACTGTGGCTTGCATCAACTTAAAAATAACCTAATGTATTGAATGACGCCATAAATTTCATGCATTCATGTGTAGTATGAATAATGGAGTAAGTGAAGAGAATTAAAAAATATCGGTGCGTTGTAACCCTCCTTGTGATTCTGCTTATAACACTTTTTGAGAACTTGATGCGTCACATGTTAGTCTTTAAAATATTACCATTCCGGAAGTACATCAAAAATAACATACTTTAGCTCTAAATTTTAAATGTTTCGTGCGAACGGTACGAAAAATTACGTGAAAGACGAGTAAAGGTAAACAATAATTGACGTAATAATTAGATAGTTCAACAAATAATTTTGCCCTCGTAGATTTGAGTATCGCTACCTGCATGGTGAGGATCATACTGTATGTGTGAGTGCCAGCAATGTGCTGTGTACCTGCAATGTGCTGTGTACTTGCAATGTGCTGTGTACTTGCAATGTGCTGTGTACCTGCAATGTGCAATGTGCTGAGCAAAATGAAGCATGCAAAATAATCTAACTCATAGTAATATTTTCAACAGAGATGTTGATCGTGGAGGAAAAATTGCATGACATCTCGACTTCAGCTGTGGCTGATGAAAAATTGAAACGGCTGTCTGAAGAAACTATTATCAATACTACAGCACGTATTCAGGATCATTTTTTAAATGACTCGTAATAATGTATGAAACTGTTAAGATAATTCTTACTCAGATCCCGTCATCGTTGTCATTGTTATCACTGTCTTGTACATCTCCATCGCGTCTACGTTTTCCATGCAATTATCACTCTCATGAAGGTCTCAACTACCACCGTTATCAGGGCTTTGCCATCGTCATCACCGTCATTGTCATCACTGCCATCGTTATCATCATCACCGTCATCTTCATCACTGTCATTGTCATCACAGTGTTCATCATGGCTGGAGAGGTGAGGTATCATCAGCGCAGCAGTCTCTGCGTCAGATGGGAGCTGCACCCGAACACCAAAATGCAAATGATCCTCCGGCTTGGATCAGAGGTCGAATGAGACGCTTCTTATCCACGTCAATTTGTCTGTGTTGCCACCGTAGATTTTGTTATATTAGCGGAAAACAAGACCCGGCGATCAGGGTTGCCTCTGCTGCCGTACGACGCAAATTCGATCAAGATGGATGGTAGCTTTGTTTTATTAGTGACTGAGTTCAGACGCCGATCCTGACTGATTGAACAGTCTCGTCTCGATGCGAACAAAGAACAAATTTCAAACCTAAATGAATGTCAAGTCAGGATTTGCTGATATTAGACTCTGGATGGATGAAGATAGCCGTGCAAAATGAATCCAGGCTGAGGATCTAAAGGGCTGTATCAGAAAAGCTCAGTAGTCTGTCTCATCCAGCAGTAACATCGTTAGTCCACATCCGTATAGAGGTTTACGTGGAGGTATATTGCTCTGAGGCTCAACGTAATATTTCTATTCAAATTGAATCTTTCATTTTCCATAGCACATCAGGATGATCGTAAGGTATGATAACATATAAAACAAAAGCATTATGAGAAGATGAACGAAGTTCTACTGTCGTTGGAGTCACACGGCTTTTTGTTGTCACCCAGGAAATACACACTCTAATGTAATCAAGTTTTTTCTGTGTGTATTCTCTCAGATTCTCTTGGATTGCAGAGTTTTGTCCAAAATAGAACTGAAGTATTTCCTCACATTGCCTGGCGGTTATTGGAGCCAGTCATCGCTGTTTCGGCCAGACACAGGTGAACAAACTTTTTCCTCTCGCATTAGTTCCAGTGGTGGTATAGCATGACCGCTTACCGAATCCATTTTGGATGTTGCAGTTTTGGCGCTGAGCATCCAGACTGATTTACTTCTTCAGGATTTCAGGGCTGTACACCGTCCTCACAACCGCGTATCCGAGCGGCAGGTTTTCAAAGACTGCCTGTAAGGTGTGGTGAACACTGCATCACATTTTTCGTCAGTCGGTCGTCTGAATGACGACCGTGACGTTTACAGTGCGACGTGATCTGTTCCTGGACACTTCATTTCACTGCATGAAGCGCCACCGTCTTCACAACGCCAGACAACAGCACCCAAACCGTCTCGCCCTCCTGGTCACTCGGATCAGAATTGTGAGAATTTTAATTGGCTAATCCTAATTTTTGAGCAAATCTCGCTGCAAGACGAGACGCATAATAATACACTGGGGTGCAAGTCATGCAAGGCTTGTGAATGCCGGCGGCATTAGCCCGGACCTGTGAAGTTGAAGTTGATTTGTGGGCCAACTGAAGCTTGCCATTTAGACTTGACGCCAAGCTACTTCGACATGCGTCATTTAATCCAAAATGAATTGCAAATTTGATTCTTAAAATCAATTACTTCTCATGTAATCTAGGTTATGTAAGAGTTTGAGGTCTTCTATAAGTGCGTCATAAGCAAGGTATTTTACGAAGCGCGTTCAAATGAGGATTGAACGAACAGAGCACCTATGAACACTCAGAAAACGGAGTTATAGATAAATTATACGGTGCATCGATCATTGTTTTTGATGCAAGAGAAATGTTTTTATTGCGGAAAACTGCATTGCTGTAACTTGACTCTCTCTCATCCATGTTCTTTTCGTTTATTCAGCCCAGGTAATGTACATTAAAATAAGACACCCTGAAAGATGATGGGATTTTATGAGCCCAGTTTATACATTTTGTTAATAAATTTGAAAGAATATTAACACACTGATGGAAAATTGTAGAGCATATTTGCGACAAAATATAAAATATGTTTTGACAGGACTCGTAACTCAAAGGAAATTTATAATATAACTGTTAACAGGGGACAAAACTCGGCAAAATGTAAATACGGACTTTGAAACTCAGTTTTGAAGGAGTCCCCCGCAAAGAAGTATAATTTGGTTTTACAAATTCTTGTAAGAAAGATTAACAACTTTAAGGTTGTCAAGTACTTTTTGACATAAAAGGAATTATAAACGATGCCTGCAACGTGGATCTCAGCTGACTTTTGTAGAACAGTGATGGTGTAGGAATGACTTGGTTGGGGAATTACGATATCAAAAATGTATGAAATAACGGGCGGAATACACCACTTTTCGAAAATTGTGCTGGTCAACAAATGAAAGCCACATTGTTTCTTAACGAACAGTTTCTCTTACAGCGCTGACGAGCATCAAGAAGAAACTCTAAAATGTGACCAGAATACATTACTATCTATGATGAAACCCATTATGTCTATATTGACTTTCATAATAGCTGTAATTCATTAGATTTTCATAGAGCGAGTTTTTCAAGATTCACTTTTCAAAATTAGAATTTACTTTCCCTATACGTTTTCATGGATTATATTAATCCCCCACGATGGCTTCTGGCTTCTCAAGACAATCAGAAGTGCCGTTTAATTTCATTTGGCTGTGAGATTTAAATACTCCCTCATTTTAGGGAGAGCGCACAGAAAGAAAGAAATCGAGCAGCGCTCGCCCAGTCGACACAATGGCCATTCAATCAGGCCAGTTCGACTTAATCGCTCTCCCAAATTTTCCTAACGAAATCAGAGCGGCTCTTTTTCAGAATTTGAAATAATACATCGGAGCGGCAGTGAACTATAAGCGAGGTCTTTCGTTAATGACGGCGTTACGCCAAAATCTGTGCCATGCCATGTTTTGTTTCGTTCCAGTTTCAACACGGTGTGACCTGTGCCAATCTTAGTTTCAGATCTAAATCGTTTTTGATGAATGTCAATAGCAGCACAACGATCAGGTCACGCATTACTTCATGCCAGTTCGGACCTCCATTCAATGATTTTATAGTTGTATTAAAAAATGTTCAATGTGCGGAACAAGCTTCTAATACGCTATGAAAGGCTTAGGCTCTATGACCGACTACCTCCGACGCTTTGTCACCAAAATGAAAGCATTTTGTTGAACCCGACAACATTTGATGTGACCCACGACTGCGCCTAAAGCAACTCGGGCGAGCGTCGGAATTCACGGGGACGTTAATTTTTAATTGAAGCGGTTTCAAGTCAATTTAGGTTTGGGTTCTGCTATATTCAATCAATGACTGCAATTACAGCTTTCATTGATTGTCCATCGACGTTGATTTTTGCCCCCAGATGATTCAGGAAAAAAATAAGGATTAAGAACAAACAAAGTCACGTGAACTCCAACTGACTTGCTCTGTGATTTAGCCGTTGCAGGAGATACGTGAGATCATTTAATTTTATTCTGAACTATTTGGGATTCACGTACCCTCATTATTTGACTATTAATAGTTGCTATTTTCATATCTCTGAATAATATGAATAGCGGAATGTCGGTACGTGAAGGATTTTAAAAAATAATACTTGTACAGGAGCTTTCATTTTCATGAAATATAACGGCAACATTGTAGTACGATAAACCATTGTAATTATAAAGTTGGATGAAAATAACAGGATATGCTTAATGCACCGCATTTAGTATTGGTAGTTAGGTTATCAGAACACTCAGTTGCAGCAAAGAATCAACTGAAATGATCAGTACAATTCAAATCAGGACTGTCATGAAAATGAATCCAGACTGAGGATCTTAGGAGTTACGTCAGATATAATAAATAGTGTGTGTCAATGTCAGCCGTTCGTTTTAAGTCAGCAATGTCTGATTGTCTGCTGTGTCTTACCGTCAGCAGTGTTGCATTGTCAATAATTTTCATTCGTCTGCAAAGTCCTAAATCCACATTACAAAATACTGGACTTATGAATAAAATGTACTCGTATACGGAATATAAAAACATGTACTCGTACATCTAATTAAATCTTCCCTCCGTTAATAGCTAATATCCATGACCTCGCCAAAGAAAATTACAGTGAGCATTAAAAATTTAGCATTAACATCGCTGATTCTCGTGTTTGCTTCTACACGCTCATCCCAAAACGGTTATTACTCACAAATTTTTTTTAAGAAACTTTTTTGCACTTCCTGTTCTAAAGTTTAACCTAATACTAAGGATGTTCTTTCAAAAGCATTTTTGGGTGTAAAATAGGCTCCTGATAACCTGTCTGAAGTTTCACGGTGCTCAATATTTCTTGATAAACTTTCAAAGCCTGCATTTTGAAAACGAATACTTCAACAGTGCACGAGATATTTCCTTAAAAGTATTCTGTTATGGGGAGTTTATCTGTTGCAGAGAGTTCTGAGTCCCCAACCACGTCCTGATCCTTCTACACCTGTTGCCTCCCTGCACGAGCGAACACAGTCATGGAGTCGGTAGAAAACCGTCGCTGATCGGGAACACATGATGCTGCTCAACGCAAGCACGGCGTTTCTTCTGTACACATCCTTCCATTGTCAATTGCTCGTTTCTATTAGTAAAATATTAATAAGGACATTAGTAAGCGAAGTGGATGCACACACACAACGACTTCAGTCTTATGGAACTTACTCAGTGTGTAGTTTGAACTGGCATTTCACTTGATTTTTGAGGAAGAAGCTGCCCAGTACTCTCGCTCAAGTCACTTCTACTAGCACTGCTTCAGCGCATGAACTCCATGCACGACAGCAAAACAACTCAGTCAGCTCACAGTCATTTTTGCTGTTTCTGTGAGACCTAAATGCTTCCCTGCACCAAGGCACAAAGCGCACACCGTACCACGCTTCTTACTGTGTATCACATACGAGGACATTCTGTGAGTTAACTGCCACAATGTACAGCATAAGAATAAGCATATGTGTGTCTTGTTTCATACCCTAGCATGGGTCCTCAACCTGATGTTCACGAACCTTCAGGGGTTCACAGGAAGGTTTCCAAGGGTACTCGGATGGCTGACGAAAAAATATTTTAAATTTTTTTAAGTCATTTAATAGTATCCTTTGCAGTATAGTTGTATATTGAGTTAGTCAATATATTAAAATATTTTTGCAGTCAGCTTATTGGGGGTTCGGGATGATGGTCTTGTAACTCCGGGGTACTTAACCGGAAAAAGGTTGAGAACCGCTGCGGTTTCAGATACACGCTGCATCATCTTATTTTACAATTTCAAAACAATATTACCAACATAATCACCTATAATTATTACTAGGCATGTATTTCACTACAAGCGTGTGCAGCTAGAATTAATGTTCATTATTAGGGCCGAAAAGACACTTGTTTTGGAGCCAGAATTGAAAATAAATTCGTTCACATCAGGATTTAGTGCGAGAAACTCTGCAGTTCTGTGAGCGTTATGAGATATCGTAGATCTCTCTGTGACTTCGGAATAACAATTATGTCTAAGCTTGTTTATATTCCAGTCCATAATATTTTTATCAGTCGTTATGACAGAAAATACTGTAGATAGTCCAGTTGACAATATCTTTTATCAGTGTTAATGACAGAAAATACTGCAGATAGTCCAGTAGACAATATCTTTTATCAGTGTTAATGACAGAAAATACTGCAGATAGTCCAGTAGACAATATCTTTTATCAGTGTTAATGACAGAAAATACTGCAGATAGTCCAGTAGACAATATCTTTTATCAGTGTTAATGACACAAAATAACAGCTCGCAGCTCTCATGACGAGTGTGAGTGCTGAAGCAATAACAGCACCAGCCACATACACTCAAAGTATTGCTATCCAGCATCGCATTCCTCTCTGCCATAAAGTCTGAAGCACAGAGCTCTAGTTTCGAATCAACTTATTCCCTCATAAGAGCCATTTCCCCTTGTGTTCGCACTACAGTCTTATTCTTACGCCCAAATTAAGCTCTGGAACCTGAAGTCACAAGAGCCATGGAAATAGTGTCGCGCAAAGTGCGATGGAACTTACGACCTTATGGACAGAGGCAATAAAATGCCATCTTAACCCCTTAATCTTAATATTGGTATTGTTTCTAAAGCAGAACCGAGCTTGGCGCGGGACTAAAATATATATACACGGGATAAATATATATCAATCAAGCGAGGGGAACGTAATGAAGTCTATGCTTCGCGTAGCGCTGAGTCGAAGAGGAACTGTAAGTCCTGGCGAGGATGTCTAGTCTTCTCACCTTATTTATTAGGCCTACTGTAGGCCTGTCTAATTGGAGAGCTTTTCCTTTCCGTTGTATCAGGGGAAAATCGTCAAAAAATTTGAAGAGGAATTTTCAGACGATTTTGAAACAGGTATATATCTTCTGAGTTTCAATTCTCTCTCAGGGAAATGATGAACCAAAATTATGAAAATATTCAGAACTGTAAGCTTTTATTAATACTATTAAGGAATCAAGAAGCAAAAATATTGAAATGAAGAAGATATTCAAAACGGTGAATTTGACTGACGGTTTCAAAGAGGAAAGTAAATACAACTGTATTCAGTTCCTTGTAGTCTCCAAATTAGCTAATGAAGGGGGATAAACTTTCTCGATGCTTCAAGTGTCATTCGTAATAAACTTTCAGTGAAATAAATTTAGAATTTCCTTGTGATAAAATGTTTTTTGAAAGCAAGCTCGTAATCCTAGTGTAAAGATCTGTTCTTCAAGAGTCCATCCAGCATACAACTGATATAACTTGATTATCCAATGTCATTTCAAATTGGCTTATGATAAACTGTTTATTGAATGTATCTTTGAAAGTTCAGATTTGGGTGCCGCTTCAATTTAATGGCAGTGTTTCTTATCTTTCATTTCTTGAAGCGCTTTCAGCTTCAGCCTTTAATACTTTTTCAAAAATAATTGTCGTCTTTCTTTAACCTTTCTGTGGCAAACAGTTTACGAGCGCAAAGGTGTTTCTTCTGCAAAAGAAAAGTTTTATTTTCGTGGCTCCAATCCTCGGACCACCGATCACCCCCATACATGTCATTTGTCAGTGGATGCACCTTGTGTCGTCCGCTTCTTGATTATAAACTGCACAGAACGTACAGGAACACTTTACTAAATAGAAATCTCCCTGTATGCTTTACTTGCCTCATATTCTTCTGCAATTTATGTTTCGGAGTTGAAGAATGTTAGTTTACCTTTGGCTTAGTGCTGGTCTGGAAGGTTGCTTACTCGTAGCTTGCTTGTGACAGAATGATTGCTTGCAGTATTTAAATCACATCGTAAACTCCGTTACTTCTCCTAAAATTATCTAAAAGCGTTTCGAATATCAGAATCTACGATACAAAGGCCATTTACGAAGTTTAAATGTATCGATATTATTTATAAGTGACAAATGAGTTTCGCACCTCTTTTGAAAACTTATCGTTCATATTTGGAAATTTAGTTATCGTCCTTCAAGCTTATGACACTTTCCGTTATAAATTTAAGTAAACTTTATTTTTAAAATTATGTTTCATTTTTAGATTCGTAAATGCGATGCTGCTCTTAAAATGTTTTTCAGAGTGTTATACATACTTTTTCAACTGACTGCATGTATAGTAAATTATTCTTGAATGATCAAATTTCATTTCATTATGAGGGAAGTCTAACAATTTCCTTGTAACTTCTTGGTCTGCAGACCTCCAGAGTTAGTCGCTCTTGAGCAGGTACACCTTCCTACCATTGCTGCGTATGACGCTATGTTAGCTTAGGCACGTGGACGTAAAACACATCTAAAGCTTGTCAATGTGAAAATTAGCTCATCTGTGTTGAGGTATAAGTAAATTTAATCTTGACAAGGTGAAAGTCATGTTAAGCTTATCAACGCAAAACCATGTTAAACTTGCCAAGGTAAAAGTCACTTTTGGCTCGTCGGGGTAAAAATCATGTTAAACTTGTCAAGGTACAAGTCATATTAGGTTTGTCAAAGTAAAAAATTCATTAAACTTGTCAAGTTACAAGTTATGTTAGGTTTGTCAGAGTAAAAAAGTTATTAAACTTGACAATTTACAAGTCATGTAAAGCCCAAAATACACGTCATGTTAGGCTACCCCAGCCGAGAAGACCCAGCATGTTCTAAATAGGAGGCTAGTGCAGACAGGCGGCGTGACAGACGGACGTATTCTTGTGTGACGAGTACGAGTTCTGGAAGGTGGTCCCTAGCGAATAACTCTATTGACGTTCCATTAAAACCTTTTAAATCAAGTTAAG
This sequence comes from Trinorchestia longiramus, assembly GCA_006783055.1. Lineage (NCBI taxonomy): Eukaryota > Metazoa > Arthropoda > Malacostraca > Amphipoda > Talitridae > Trinorchestia > Trinorchestia longiramus. Next base: position 175,558 of record VCRD01000841.1, read on the forward strand.
TTTCGTTCGATTGCTTCAAATAATAACAAGAAGCTCGAAAAAAGAATTCATTCGTGATTTTGGATAATTCACGAATGAAGGCATCGATCGTACAGTCATTTAAATTTCTTCAGAAGTAATTGAAGCCTGACATGGTGTAGTTTTCAATGTGCCAATCTTCATTCATTTTGGCGAGTTAAATAGTTAAACTAGGAATATAATAATAATAATAATAATAATAATAATAATAATAATAATAATAATAATATTAATAATAATGATAATAATAATAATAATAATAATAATAATAATAATAATAATAATAATATTTTTGTGAGTTTTACGGGATTTTTACCATGGCAAGACGAGCCTGACTTTTTTTTGCTTCTACTTTGACGTAAAAGTCAAATTTGGCTTCTACCTCGACTTGTCTAACCTGTCTATCAAATTTCAAGTGCCTGCACATTTTTTTTACTTCTTAGCTACTTTAAGCATTTTCAAAATATTTATCATGGTGCATTTAAATATGTGCTAATCATACATAGGCATGTGTGATTTAAATCGCTGCCTGTCTGAAACAGACGTAACGTCCTCCTATATGTTGTCTTCACAAAGCTGCTTTTGGGTCGTGACGATATGCAGTGTCCTGAACAACTCGCTCCCGAGAGAACGGGGTTCGATCTCTCGGCCTAACTAGCCGACTTATCAATAAAAGTTGTGTATTGGAGTAGAAGTCTCAGCTGCTAAATGGTAGCAAGAGATCGGGACCGAGTGAACTAAGAAACCTCTCCTCTGTTCTTGTTATGTAATTGTAGTGATGTGGAGTTGCATTGATTGCGTCGTGCTTCACGGTGCTCAACTTTAGCACCACTGAAGAAAACAAGTGACTGACAACATGTGTAATATTACATCAGTTTCGAATTCCGTCTTATTTATTTAATACTTATAATTCTGTAACTCTACGTCAGGCATGTCAAACTCAGTTTGGCTCTGGGGCCGGATCCAGACTTTCTGTTCTCAGGTGGGCCGGATCAGTAAAAGAATGTCAACTCCAACTATTTAGCTTTGTTTTTCAGTACTATGCTTCTTTTTTTGACATACTCAGAAATTTATGACGGGCCGGATTAAATCATCCAACGGGCCGGGTCCGGCCCGCGGGCCGTATGTTTGACAGCTGCGTCTACGTCATGTTTTCTAAATATTGTTTTTTGGTTAGTTTAGCGCATTAGAAGAGGAAACCATTCTCAGCATAGATCCCACTTTTGTAATTATAACCTGCGCTGGTTTTCAGAAATGCAGCTGCCTCAAATGCTACATTTGGAAATGAATTGACAAGTTATTCACAAGAGGTCTTTTATGTTGCATTGATTCATACTTACTTATGAAGAATAATTAATTTACTGGCAGCAGATGGTCGTTGTTTCCGAAGCACAACAGGAATTCTGTAAGAATTTGCTGAGTACGTCGACAATTTTTGTACAGTTAGTGTGGCTGCTGAAGACTTGTGCCTCGCTGGCTGTATGACTTCACAGTGCATGACAGAAGCCTCAAAAATAAAAAAATAAATGAACGAAAAAATAAATAAATTAATAAATCAAGCAGTTAATGAAAAATGAATACATAGATATATAAATAGATCAATTATTAATTGAATAAACAAATTCCGAGTGTGTCTGTAAATACGAACACTTCCTCTACGAGTCCTGCAGAGCATCACAAGCCTCGTACATGCATGTGCTCCTCTGACCATCACACTGAGCCATCAAGTCTATCCAGGGAGGGTAAAATTAGGGAGTAAAAACTTACACAAGACACCAATTGTATTATGACATAGTGTTCTGGGCTTCAGTAACCTCAATGCATGTACATTTTCTGTTTGAATATACAACTGAATAAGAGTGAACTTCAGGATTAAGGACACGTAAAACATTTTCGAAATGTTTGCAGCAATGTAATTGTGAGAGCTTTGTCAGTACTATATAAAATTCATAATTGATCTCATATCAATGTATCAGCTGTCTCTTTTTCAATTTGCAGCGCAAAATTAGGAAATAAAATGTTTCACTTGTGAGCTTTTTGGTGTAATTTTTTGAGCGTGCTGAATTTTTAGAGTTATGATCTACGATTGTATGTAATTTACTGACCTACCATGCACTTTTAGTAGAATATTCGCATCACTGGAGTGCAGGTTACGGTACTTCACCTGTCAGAGATTTGTCCCAAATTGCACTACAACTTAAGTGAAAATTTATTTTTGTTTCTTTGTACTATAGATGCAAAATAGTCGAACTACAACGTTAAAAATTTCTTACAAGAAGATCCCACCGAAAAGCCATTGTCGTCTCCGCCTAATCGTGGAATCACGGCACCGCAGCGTCTGGCTCACAGCACAGTTTTATCTCCATAGCAAAAATTAGTAAATGGACTCGAGAAGTGGCACTGGGGAGGGGCCCATATGGACCAAGTCACCAGCTCCAGACAACAAAAGAAGACCCTATAGAGCAGCTCATAAAAAGACTCGTGTTGCGTGGCTTGCTCGCACCAATTAATAAACCCGAGCACGGGATGACACCGTCATGGGGCGACAGATGGGCGCTTGGATTGCCTTCTCCCATTTATTATGGGCAATTTGGCAGCGTATGAGAGAGCATTTCATCCTCCCTCGTTCATTATTCACGAAAATTGCCTGTACGATGTGGTGCTTCAATTGCCGCCCGGTACTTCACCGAGAAAGCGAGAAATTTTCATGTTGACTTACGATGAAAAATTCAGTTGACATTGGAAGCTATTACAGTAAATTTTACAAACTTAAATATAATGTATAATTTGATAGAAATGCATTATTCAAGGGAGAGAAAACTGGCCCACGATTCTTTTTGTAACTCGTTTCCTATGAGTCATTCTTTGACATAATTTTTCTAGAACAATTTGACATGACTTTCTCAAAACTGATGTTACTATGACAACCCCACAAGATATGTACAAGTACAGTAACCTCTACAGTCAATAATCATTTCTCTTATTTCGAGCCTGCAAAGCAAATTCGTTTTTCTTGATCTGATTCACATTTGTCTCCTCATCTCCACACTGAGCAGTTAAATATAATGTACCCCAAAATTCCCTTTTCAATTTGAGCTCAGTTTTGGAACTGTGAAACAACTTTGCATACAATATTGTCTTGGGTAATCACTTTTATAATAAATGATACAAAGTTAAAAATAATCGATCAGTAGGGAAAAGTATCGATGCTATGTCTAAACACTATACGAAAAGCACTGTAAAATGTGTGGTGGAGAAATTTACAATGGAAATTCAAAAACAGATGAAATCACTAAGGGTCAATGAATTTGATTGTTGTTGTTAAATGACTATTGCAAAGTTAAATAAATTTCTTGATCTGAAGAGAAAAAAAGAGAACATTAAAGCCTAAGCTTGTGATTCTGTCAGATCTGAGTTCCAAAAAATGCCAAGATTCCGACGAAAAAGTTGCGGTCTAATCTTCTGTCACCAGCAGAAGTAACGCGATACTTTATTCCTTTCGGGTGCCTATGACAGCCACAGACACTCTAATAAGAAACACAAGCAGGCCACGACTAAAATTTAAGAAAAACTTAGTTTTTTCATTGTCTGTTCACCTGCCTGAGTCCACAGCCCTGCGACCTGCTGTCACAGCGCATCATATCAAGACGATAATGAACAGGTGGAGATGTGGCCGTTCTTTTTTTTTGTCCTGAAAAGGCTGTTCAGGAACAGCTGTTTTCCAATCCAAGAAAAGTTATATTATTGAAATTGTAAAAAGAAATAGTAAGGAATGCGCTCACTGACAGTTTGTAATAATGTTTTCTTATCCTGAAAAGGCTGTTCAAGAACAGCGGTTTCAAATTCAAGAAAATTCATTTGATTGAAATTGTTAAGAGAAATAATAAGGAATGTAGTTACTGACAGTTTATGATAAAGTATTAATTTGCTTATATGCTAATATAATTTCATATGAAATTTTGCAATCGCTCCATGTGTTTCAATTTTTTTAGATTCCTTTGTTTTGTTGAAGTTTATTCAGCAAAACATAAGAGGAAGTCAATGTTAGCTAGAAATTTGATGTACAACCGAACAGTGAGATTTAAAAACAATTTTTTTAATATATTTAAAAGTTGAAATTCAAAAGAAGATTTTAACCTGTATTTTTATGGAACGATCCACTTAAGACGTACTCGAGAATTTACAGTAGGTTTCTTCCAAGTCAAAAAATATAAGCATAACAACGTCTTGGATGGTAATAACTCTTTCATTTAAACCAAAACTTTGTCGAATGTTCATACATAATTATTTTTTATACATGAACATTTTTATGTACGAACACAACTTTACATTAGATATCTTTTGGGCTTTTGAAAATCAGTTTAGGTATTCTGAAAATCCTTAAAATCTATTTTCATAATATTTATTATTTGCAGATTGCAAGTAACTCTGGCTAGACCTGCGAACTGACTTTCCTTGGGAGGTATTCTTTCGAGAGTTCATACAACTTGACGGTCAAATGCTCCCAAATACACTAATCAAGCGCACATTAATTTTCCCAAATTTTTTCGACGGTGGAAATGATTAAATTCATTTACATTGCAAGCAAATTCAGTTTTTACAGATTCACAAAGATGGCTTTCCAGCTCACAAAGCCTTGCTTTCAGGTAGTCACTCCTATTATGCATTCAGAGATATTGATCATTCAGGTCGAGTTTCACGCACGATGGTGTTTGGGCTCAGTTTATGTGCAAGGATAAGACCTGCATCGTCATGGTTTCCATACACAATGCAGGAATTGTGCAGCACGAGTCATCACTCATGTATGAAGGTTTGTAAGACGGGAGATCTGCTGCCTCATTGGCTCCGGCTGCGTCGGAGCTGTAGCAACAAGTCAATTACCTGTCGAGCGTGAAATCAAATCCGCGACTCTACATCATAATTTAGTAGGCGCATCCTAGGCTTAAGCGGCTTACGGTATCAGCGTCGGTGGGGGCTTGGATAACCCGAGGAAGGGCGGATTGGAGAAGGAGGGAGGAGAAGGCCCACAAAAAATGTGATGAAAGATTAAAATTTAATGTTGTTTTAGGTGCAAAGCATTTGTGACATCATTCTGCTGGTCTCACGTCGGAATGACTTTGAGAAAAATTTCGAATGTGAAATTGCATTTGATTAAAGTATGATAAAACTATGATAATTTTATTAGCATTACAAGCAGTCGCCTCCCAATTATTTAAAGGATTCAATTTCAGGGTTACCAAAAGAGATAATGTATGTAGAATGCAAGGAATGCTGCATTGCGCGCCTTCGTTATAATGAATCATGCCATGATAAGATAACAACATTGTGCAAGATATTATTCGGAGAAAACTGCAGGGTGAATTTTTAAAAGCATTTGTCGGCGCGCTTCGCTTCCTCTTGAGAATGATCCGAAGTAATGGTCACGAAGAGGTAAAAATATGAAAGCTTCAAGGTAGATAATGCTAGATCGAAAACCTTTCACCAAATATTATTCGTGCCAAGGAAATAGACTGTCAAACACAATATGCACGGTTATGTAACATTAACACAAACGTACATCCTCTGGTCGGAAACAGCTGATGCACACACCTTTTGAAGTTGGTTGGGAACAGTTGGCGGGGAGGTGAAAAAGTAAAAAAAAAAATAACTTATGCATTATTCTTTCGTCATACATTAAACGTTAAAAAAGTACATAAAACAAAGATGAAGAACTCATTTGCGTTTTACGTGAAAAATAATGCTAGAATGGCATTAATGGTAGAAATGGAATGCTCATTATTCATTGAAAATTCACCAGAACTGCATGACGTGCAGGGATACGACTGTGAAACCTAGGTTAAAATATTCTTTTTATATTCATACGCAAGGCGTGTAGATATCCTAGCTTGAATACAAGGAAACTCTTTTTTGGTCGGTCCAACTGAAGTTGAACACTGTATCCGATACTTTTACAGTCCTGGAACCTGATACAGTCTCAGCACCGTCCCACTAATGAAAGAAATCCGATGAAGTCGCGAAATGAGGTAGAAATCTAAATTTTCCATCTATTAATTTTTACTCGGAACAATTGATAGACTGCTCTAGCTCAAATATTTCAGAAACACATGCTTCAAGTTTTATATTTTAGTTTCCAAATCAAGCATGTAATGGAAAAAAACTCACCCGGCTGACAATAGAGAAGAACTATCCAAGAATATGTAGTAGTATTAGTATACTATCTTTGAACACTGTCACAAAAATGTTATGGCATCAAAAAGGACGATAAAACACCTCTACCGAGGTTGTTTTGAAAAGTTTAAAACGCAAGTGATGCGTTGATTTTCTTCTTGGTTAGCTGGTGGATTTCTTGAAAAAGAACTAAAGCAGCTTCTACTAGATCGATTTTTCATAATATATTCTTTGAAAATGACTACAGAAATTCTGCTGCTGAAGCAAAGAAATAAGTGCTAGAGCGCTATAGAAAGTAGCACTTAAAGGGAAAATTGTTCTCACATGAACACTGAATTCATTGCCGTTTTGCCAAAGCAGCAACCTCGGGGCCGAAGATATTTTCAGAGAAGAAGCAGTGCGAGAAATTTTGACATCAGACATCTAGATGACAAGAAGACTTCCAAGGCAAGCAGGGTGCAGAAGAGGAGCTGTCTGTGGCGGACGAGGAGACCTAACTTTGTTACCAGCGTGGCCGAACTAACCCTTCTCTCCTTCATTGGATAATTGCATGATGGGAGAGACAGACCTCATGGCAGCCTCCACTCACTGACTCTCACTCACTAACTCACACTCACTGACTTACACTCACTGACTTACACTCACTGACTCACACTCACTGACTCACACTCACTGACTCACACTCACTAACTTACACTCACTGACTTACACTCACTGACACACTCACTGACTCACACTAACTCACTGACCATTGGTCTTTGTATACTCTTTACTTCCACTTTTCTGTCCCCACATTAAACATGGGAATTTGGAAGATGTAGTTGGAGTGTTCATATGAGCTTCTTGAGGAGTAGAAATTGTGGTTTCTGGGACATGGTCAGTTTGCGTAGGAAGACTGACAATAGACTTTCTAAAAATAGTATAACTGCTAATCAGAAGTTTCTTAGTTAATAAATAATTTATTTCAGGCGCTCGGTTTGTTCACTTTATTTACTTCCTAAGAGATTTATGAGGCATATATGATCCCTCATACTCTTAATGATGAAAAATGCCACCATGATTTCTTAATCATGCTCCACTCCAGGCTTTACAAATCTTCATGCCGGTTGACACAAACACAATTTATCAGCAACAAGTGTCCAATCAATTCCGAAAACATCACAAAGTTACAAAATTAAATGAAATGAAATTTACGGATTTTGTTTGATAATTACAATCTTCATTGCATTGCTTGAGTATTTTTCGGCCTTCTGAGGAAACGACTGATTATCCTCGCCTATCACGATTTCCTTATAATTATTTTAGGTGCAAAAATATAAAACATACCTCTACATTAGCCTATTTCAATTGGGCACTCACAATCTACAACGTTTTATTTGAATATTTTTTAGGTTATGGAAATGAATCACTTCTTTTCAGATTCTCAAGTTAATAAAATTAAAATCGAGACTAAGTATTTTAAGAGTTCTAGTTCTGTAAAAACTGAATAAGACACTTTGTTTTCCGGTGACTGGAATTTGAAATGGGCTGACTTTTACTAAACGAAAATCCTTGGTTCAGTCATGATTTTATAAATTATTTGCAATATAACGGGAAAGTCCCACGAGAAGATATGTATTTCTAAACTTCACATTTCAAAGTATAGCTGTGACTTGTTCAACTCTCTTAGGTTGACAGCACAATTGTATCCAGCATGTGTGTCGCATACGAGTTTTCTCTGCATCGCAAACCTGAAGTTCCCATCATCAACAAATAACCTGGACTCTATATTATCCATTCTGTAATCTGTATTCTGTATTCTAGATTTTGGATTCTGGATTCTGAAATCTAGATTTTGGGTTCTGGACTCTGGAATCCGGATTCTGGAATCTGGATTCTGAGTTCTGGATTTTTTCAAGATTCTCGATTCTGGATTGCGAATCAACCGACAAACAAAGCTGCGTACTTCGTGATTGGACCCATATGGTTTGTACTGAAGTTATCTTGTTAAACTTTCTCACTCCCTAGATATGTATGTCTTAATTAGAAAGTTGCAACTTAGCAACCTATGACAGCAGTGTGTCGACGTCAGCATCTTCCCAATGACCATGGCTCATGGAGGTGCAGTACAATTCAGACGCACACTTCTTTTGAAACGTATTTATGAACAGTGTTTAATTTTACTCCGGCCAACCAAGTGACGGCAGTTAAGCCTTACAAGAGCGTTATGGTGAGCGAGAGAAGTCCGGATTATGATGCACTCTATATTCGAGATTTGCTTGCTACACATGCCCGATTCGAGGACCCCGAGGGACATCTCTCTCTGGGGTGAGAGGGTCGTGTGTAACAAGCGATTCCGGCCCTCGGACCTCTCTATTAATGACCCTAAACATTTGCATGTCCCTTGGGCCTGGTGAGCTCGATATCTCATCACATATTCTGCCATTAGATATTCCATTAGACGCAGCGACTGCGCTGCTCAGCCCAAGCCCTTCTCAATTCACTTATCCGCACCAACTGTCTCGTCAATCATGGCAGTGTGCTACCAATCCCTGTCCCGTCTCGTGCACCGACACCGGCACAATCTATGGTCTCGGGATTGCGCTTGTCCATCTGGATGAACCTGGGCACTAAAACAACCCTCGGTATGTCCTGCACCTGGGCTTGAAAAGTTATTTTTCCTTTAATTTGAGCAGTAGGTGGTTTGTCCTTGTAAATAAATCATGTAGAATACGGTGTATTCGTGGTGGTGTGATCAGTGGTGCTGAAATTTATCTCAATGAGTTGTGCAAATTGAGTGATCGAAGTTATGGGTAGCGTAATACGTAGTACTGAAAAGAATTAAGTCGATTTAGTTCGTTCTTGGATATTCAGTGCCGTAGCCTCGACCCAAGTCATCAGAAAAGTACTAAAATAGTTAGCTGTATGTTTATTTTTATGACTTTTTGTCAAAAATAATTGGAGAGTAAAAATGAGAATTGTTATTCTATTTTCTATAAAGTGTGTTAGATCACATCGTGAAGCTGAACTGTTGTGATTATACGTACTAATCTTGTCACCTTCGAACTGATGGCTATTTTATCACTAGAAGTGATAAAGTGTTCTTCAATTGTTAAGATTTCATATCATTCACATAGATAACTGGAACTCCAATTGCTGTAATTAAAGTACAGTATACTTCAACAGTTAAACTTAACACACACCACCCCTACATTAATTTTTGAGTTCATCTCACTGATTTGCAGTAAAATATGATTATGTCCTTTTCATGAATGAACTATAATTTGATGAACTAATTCACCTCTGATGAATTTAAAACGTGCTAATTCAAACACTTATATGACAGCTACGAAAAAACATGACGCCAATGTAGCCTTGATTGTCAGGTTAGAAATCCTTCAAAGAGCGTCGAGATGGAATTTTCTGTTCTTAGTATTCTCATGCATTCCATAAAATTTTACCCTAGAGCACACAACGCGATGCAATAAAACGAGATGCACAAAATGCTGTCTTACTTTAGACCTCTGAATGTGATGTACGGTACTACCTTCTAATCGCTCACCGATGTTTTCCTTCGGCAATTTGGTTCTCAATTTTGAAATTCTTTCTTCCAATCAGTCTCTAAAAACCAAACGCAAAATGGGTTCCTAAATTTTGAAAATAGAGCCAGGCCAAATCATCACTGAGCCTTCCACGAGCTTCACAGTTGGAACAATGCAATCAATTTTGATGATGTATTTGGCTACCTCAAGGCATCAACACGTTTGTAATGGGAAAAATATCACTCATTTTTCTCATTCTATCTATCTACCAATTCTTGTGAGCTTCATACTAGACAGCAACTCGTAGAACATTTGTGTTCATACAGCAGTACTTCAGTAATTGCTGCTTTCTTATAATGTTGTACTATTGAACCAGCGACAATGTTTCATCAAAGTTTTGTAAATGGAATATATGTGCAGTCGCATTATAAGCAATAGTCCCACTGTTTTGTTCATGTGGCATTTACGTTCACATTTTTCAGTTTTAGCGCCTGCTTCGTTCGTAATTGCAAGACATCAGACATTTTTTATTGAAGCTTGACCAAATTTTGCATGTAACTTCCACGAGAATCATCCTTCACCATAATGGTTTTATTTTTCTGTTGTCCAAAAAACTTTAAGTTCTGAAAAGAACGAGTGACACTTCGAAGTTTTTGTTGTGCTTCCACCAACCATATGAACTTTAAACGTTATTTCAGGCGAATAGAAGGTTAACTTTTAAAGCTCTAGCAATGTTGATTAACTCCAAACATTCGTTTATTAGTAAAAGAAATTTATTCCCCAACAGTTGCTGTGGTCGGTCTGGTGGAACGTAGAGTCGGACGTTACGCTCCGTTCCCCTTCGATAGGCCGTCAGTTTAATTGTTGAAGCATGGCCCTCCATCGGACGACCGGGACTCTGGATCCAATCCATTGCTTTAATAGCTTCCATAAGCTCTTAAATCGATGGCAACCAAATGAGCAGAGTGGACTCCGTAGACTTGGTTCGGAGTGATATTTTTTTTTATTGTACGGTGAACGAGGGGAAATATGAAATGCTGCCGAGCATGAACATTTCTCACCCGTAATGTACGGACCGTATAAAAAGTACCTTAACCTGTCGGGCAGAGCATTTAATTTTTAAAAATCGTATTTAGTGCTGACGCCTAGTTTAGTTATTGAGTTACTGGCTTAGTTAACCGTAATTACACGTGTTTGATAACTAGTGTTAAAATCGTAATAAATTCTCATAAATCTAATATACGTACCACTGATTAAATTTTCGCTTAAACGCTGATAAAAATGCTTGTTGGAATACGGAAAGGCTAACAAAGTGGGTTTAAGATAAATGTCGAATTTTCTACAGATTATATCTGTACGACATTTAAAAATCTAAATCACTTTTTCGTCACGGGATACGCTTGAATACCCAAGTAGTTCCAATAAACGTTGACTTTACTTTACTGTTAGCGCTGATAGAATTATGAGTTCTGAAAACGAAGTGTGATACTAAAATTTCAAGGCTATGAAATTCATCAAAATTTTCTTTAATTATGGAGGGGTAGGAGCAGTCGAATATATCACAGTTGATCTTAAGGACAATCAGAGATTTATAAAAGACTGAACATAAACATGTGAGGACGTATATTTTCTCTCGTTCATAATGAATATTTTTATTAACTAGAGAGGCAAACGTTTGATAAGTGCAGCCTCGCCGGTTAAGCCGTCTAATGCCTGGTGTGGTGAACTGCAAAAGTTAGATAGAAATTTATAGTAGTCGAACATTGACTGAGAAAACCCAAACTCCTTGTATCCTTGTATGTAACAAGTATTTCCATTTTTTGCAAGCATCAACATGATTTGAATGAAAAGACGGTATCAAAGTTTATTTTCTATCTACCGATGCCTTCTCATAAGCTGCCTACTTGTTTAAGTACATTATTGTAAAAAATGATTCAAATTTGTCATGATGAATTTCATATTCTGTATTTCACTGGTAGTGGAATACATACGTGGTCGAGGAATAACTATTTCTACTCGGCGTAGGTCTACCCTCGGTTATTTAGAGTAACTTGTTCCAGCCAACTGCCTGAATGTCTTCATTAACGCATCGAGGGTCACACAATGATTGATTAGAAGAAACCCGATGTAAAGTCCGCTATCCGCAACTCTCTATCAGTGTGCTGCAGCAATGTAATTCTTACGGTCAATTTCTTTCAGAGTAGATAAAGACTGGCGAGCGAGTGATCCAGTGAGTGCCCGAGTTCTGCAGATGATCCAAGCGGACCACGGGTGAAAATAGGGTTAGACTCTGCCGAACATCTGTACTACACGAGCCCAACTTCCACTTCACAGTCCAAAGAAAGAATAAACTTTCAATAAAGGAAGAAATGTTTCAAATGGCATCTCTTTCACTGAAAATATTTTGTAAATTATACACTATGATCTCTTTGATGACCCCCGACAAATCCTAACGGGATCCTGTTGGTTTTTGCAGACGACCCCAAAACAGAAACTTTTTCTGCTACAACAAGCATAACAAGTCGATAAGGGCCAGCCATGGCCAGAAGAGAAGGGTTGCTGTAACCTGAACCGTGTTTGCCCAAATGTCCTGATCGATGGAAATTAATCCGAGCTGTTTGCATTGACAAATCGTCGATGAGTTGTTGGGCTTTTCTTCAGTGCTAACGGGTGCTCGCTTTCACAAACGGAAGTACCTCGGATTTGGGAAGCCAATATGGCCGTTTCTAAGGAAAAAATCCAGATTGAATCAACGCTATTCCAAGGATGAAATGCGAGCGATGTGCTCCATGACTTTGATAAAGCTAGGGACGATGCTTTGCAGGCAAACTTCCTTCAATGTTAGCATTGCTGTGATCACACATGTGGTCATCAAATGCTCGGCTGCAGAAAACCACTGGTCAGAATTTGAACTGGCCTTTCTGAAGTGCACGTGTGCAAAATAATCAAATACGTAACATAAACTGGAATCAAGAGATTTTGGGAAATTAAACAAACAAGAAACAAGTACAGCCAACTACACTTTCCACATTTGAAAATAAAAATAATTATTTTTAAAAATCATCAAAACCAAACATGAAAAACAAAAAAAGTAAGTTATGTCTCAAATAAAAAAGGAAATTTTGGAGTGTTATCAAGTATCTTGTATGCTCATGCAAAGAATGAACTTTATTAAAAAGTAGCACTATTATCAAGAAACCTAAAGTGATGAAATACTTCCAAGAACGACCAGCAGGAATAATGCAGTGTTATTTCAACTGTAATGGATCCTTAACTGCAGTGCAGAGGGACTTCATGGCAACATTTAATCAACAATTAAAAGATGTAAAATCTTGTTGAACACTGATTGGAATATGCTGAATCACACATGCACTTCATACTGCTCTTTGTTCATCAGTGCGTTCCATATCAGCAGTAGACCTTGGCGATCAGGAATGTTGAAATCATTGCAATTATGGAATGTCTGGAAAGACTTGTTTGACTTCCCAATATTCCTGTTGGCTGTTCGATACAATATCACTTCATTTTGGGTTTCCTGATAATAATGTAGTAGTTGATCACCAGTACTCATTTGTATTATTTTACATTTTTTTTAAGTAAGTATTTTTAAGTAGGTAAAAGGACTTTGACTCTACTCGTTACATTCCATATGATGAACAACTCCCGCATTGTATACAGCTTGCAGAAAGATGCATTCATTATAGTTATGAAAACAGAGAATGATGGTCAAAAATTGAACAACAATAAGGTAACAACAAATTTTTGCCTCCGAGGAACAAGAAATAGCAAAAGCATCTCTACAAAGCGAATAGGGGACAATACTTAGGTCTCCAGTGCTCCATATTATGACATGGATAAATGATGGTGAAAGTGATGTGTTATTTTATGTAACACAATTATGTGTATACAAAACATAACGATAACTATTCAAATAATAATTCTAAAATTATAATACACAGGATAACAATACAAAGACTGTCATTTTCAAATATTTTGTAGAAATTCATCTTCTTAAACTTAGAGCTACGGTTTCATCAAGTCATAAAACGATAAAAAATATATGAAAATTTTCAGAAGAATGAAAAAATTTTCTCTGAGTTTTACCTTTGTTAACAGATAGGTGTTTAGATTTTTAGAGCGGCAAAATAAAAATGAAATGCAATTCACTTATTGGCATATTACACTGCCATTTCTTTCTGGACAGATATTGCAAAAATACGTGAATTTTATTACATAGAAGTGATAATCATGCTGAAAAATCCCTGCTACGTGTCTGAAGTCGAATCAGTTCAATTATTTTAATCCCTAGCTAAAAATATAAACAAATTCACATAGCAACTATCATTGGAAAGTGTTGGGAGTAAGAACGGGGTGCTGCTGGCACTGAAATAATGGAAGATATTCATTGCAGTCAAGGCACATGTTTTTTCCATGGACAGTGTCAGTGGTATATCTTAATGAATTATGTTTTTTAACAAGGGAGCTGTATTCGATGATATATAGAAATAATCCTCCCTATTTTTCTGTCTGATGTGCTGTGCCCGAAATGCTTTGTTATCTCAGACTTCTTCTTTGATTTATTTTTTTTTCATTTGATCGCCTTGAATGTAAATGTACTTCTCTCATATTCCTCCACTAAATACTGAATATTAGTACAAAACCTGTAAAAGAAATAATTGAAAAATTACCATTGGGAGTTGTTGCTGCCATATTTCCTCATTTTACTGTTATCAATGTAATGATCATGATGACTTTAATTTTTTGTTGACACAAGGAACGATGTCAGGCATGGAGCGTTGGCTGATTTTTTTTTCGATCGTATGTATGTTAATAATTCAAGCGAAATTATGTTTGATTTAAATTTATGAAGTGCCAGAGCAGTTTTCTATGGAATTTACACAATAATATTGAAACGCATTAAAATCATTTATTTAAAGGACATTGTACATGAAAATAATATAATACATAAAATGTTTGTACAATTACAAAGCTAGCATCGCTAAGAAAAGCTGCATAAGCACTAAATGCACTGAGTTTCATCAAATGGCCTCGCAAATGACTATTTCTAAAAGCTATGATTGATATCACTAAAATTATGATCGATAATATAGCCACGTATTACAAGGTGCAGCAACATAACTACCTTCTTTTAAAGGAACTTCCTTTAGAAAAAGGAAGTTATGTTGCCGCACCTTGTGCAACTGTAGATGACAGAGACACGCAAGAAGTTATTAAGTTATTATAATCACGCTGTTTAACCTTATAGGACTGATTTATTTTTGACTGGACAAATCTTGCCCAAATTATTAGCCATAATAGGGTGTCTTATAATATACCTTATTGTTAGGTTCAGTGTTTTATTATTATTAAGGTGGGTATCTTAAATTGGGTAAAATTAAATATCATGGAATGTCACCCAACATTGAAACAAAACAAAAAAATATATAAAAGATTAAAATGAATTATTCCTGATATACTTCAGAAAAGATAGTGGTTCATTCATAGTGTTAATATCTTGTTCCTTTATTGAATTGACTTGAAAGTATTATTATAGGCAAAGCTGATATATCATGGCTCGCATCAAGAATCTTTTCCTCATTTTCTGTCATAATATTGGAAACTGACCCGATTGCAATCGATGACCAGGGTTCTCAGAATAGTCGGAATGTTGAGATAAATATCACAGTAGCGGGGAATGTTTTGTCTGCGGAATGACGGTCGGCTTGCTTGGTGTGCCTGAGCTTTTAGGCACCACCCGTAAAGTGGCGCAGGCAACGCCAAATCTTAATTGAGTTTGGCGGCTCGTAAGCGGCGGTTGCCTCGCACCACCACGTCGTCTTAAACTGTCCTCAACTCACGAAGATGTCTCAAGTAAATAGGCACCTGATGAATTTAGGCTCATCGGCCAGTCACTTGTCAGAAGAAAGAAATATCCAGTGAATGAAACATACGAATAAGTGAGCTTCACGCTAAAGAGACGCATTTTGCAGCACAAAGTTGTCATCATTTTATGTTGGTTACACGTGCGTTCTATCAAACAACAAATCAAATTTTGAATAAAAACTGCAGTAAATCGTGTGGTGACTTGTCAATAGAAGATGAATACCCAGTGAATTTATGTTCTAGCAGTAGAAACTTGATATATTTACACAAGCATCCTTACGTGATAAGTAAATACCCAACGGATTATCAGACCGCCAGCATACCTTAATTTTGCTTATGCTTCACGTGCTCATTATTTTTGACTCAAAAGCTCGTATTTATGATACAGAATCGAGCACCAGTCAATTTAGACGTTAGTAGTTCTGAATTTGGGATCTAACAGTTTCAGATCAAGGAGCTAGCGCTAGTTTTACTTGAAAAACTTGTAAAATAAGAGTTTTTGGTTCGATAGCTAGCAGTTTTGGATGTATATACACAGAACTTATCAGTCAGTCATGGTACTTGAAAATACATTTCAAAGGGTATGTCTTTAAATTTCAGATTTAAAGACTCAACACAGACGAGTGATACTTATACTTTTCACTGCTCCTAGACGTCAATTTTTATTTTTTTATAGATATATGATGGTGTTGCTAAGCGCAAAGTATACTTCCTAATCAATGGTGAAACGATTTTAACCTCTCTGACGTAGTCGTTTATGAATTCAGAATAGAAGAATTCACTAAAATTATAAGGTTGAAGTTACGTCGAATTGAATATCAAGTATTTTTGTTATCAAATTGAGTCGTTCTCGACTAAAAATTTAAAAAAATTAAATCTGAGATACTATGTTTGTTTTGCATTGGCAACACAGGAGCAGGCTGAGTGCAAAACTCCACTGTTGTAATGAGTTTAAAAAATATGACTTATCATAGTAGACGAAGTTTATATTTTATTTTCAGGCGCTTGCAATCGTCACTTTATATACATCGAATATGTAAAATTTGTGCCATGTCACAGTCATTGCGAAGATTCGTGTTACTACCCGAATCTGTGTAGAGTCTCGAAACTTTGTTCCACTCCTCTTGTTGGCTTGTCAATTTTTCCATCAATGTCAAGTCTTATAGTGATTGGTATGACGTTTTGTTCAAAATATGAAGGCATGTTCTCAGAAGTCAACCAAAATATTTTTGCTGAATTTCACTCATAAGCGTCTACTTCCCATTGTGGGGAAAAAATAATGTGCATTCTGTTTACTGTATACAGTATTTCATTCTATAGAAGTACTCAGCAGAAGAAATTCCCTCAGTTTCATTCTTAGTCTCAAAATCGAGTTCCAAATTAATTACGTCGGTCTACCTCACTCGCACTTTGTTCCATTCCCTTATGTCAACCCTACGTCATTCAGTACCACTACTCCCTCTCGAGCCTTTCTTTACATCCCTTGTCGTCGATCACACTTCAGCAAAGGTTGAATTAACGTCCACTTTCTTGCCGCAAATCTTTATTTGTAGTTCACACCGCAGAAGAAGAGGGCGAACGATCATATGGACGAGACTCGGATTCCAAGCATTGCATGGCTGATAGTTCTTTTGATTGCCCCACACTTCGTGCAGTATTACGGTCCTCGCGAGGAAACGATGACTGTAGAATCATTGATGTTTGTTAAAATTGCCCTTCGTCTTGTGGTGTTCATAAAGTTGCAGTTTAATGGCATTATCATCACATATTAAAAATCTGAATTAAGAATAAAATTCTACTAACGAGTAAAGTAACATAATAAATAAAGAATATGAAAAAGCAGAACAGCTAAATTATACTAGTTTCTTCAATGATATTGCGTTTTGAGCAATATAGTGTTATTTCTGGCAATCGATGTTGAGTTATTTTTGCATGCTTCATAATATGATACTTAATTTACAATGGGCCTAGAACAAGTGATTGTTTGTTGCTCCTTTTTGCTCCCCCACTGCTAGCAACAAACAGTAAGTGATGGTAAATCCAAGAGACAGAAACATTTGACGGACAGAAAAGCAAATACATTAATTGCAAATTACTCTGTGCTCAGAGCTGTTCCAGTATCTCTGTCAAGTTTCATCTGTTGTATTTTCCTTTCACTGAAAAGTTCTTGAAAGCCAGTGTCGTTGTGACTGAGCCTTCAAAAATGGAAGAACCGACTATTGTCCATCGAGACCGTGCGGCGGTCGTTTAGAAATTGCAGAGTCTTTAGATCCGGGGGCAGTTTTTTCTCGAGAAATTGATCTATCACAAGATAAAACACGTGTCACCAATGTAAAATGCCGACAACTTTCTCCTACAAGGCGCGCAGCTTTACTAGAAAGTTCCTATCTGTTTTTTTTTGTTGTTGTTTCTGATGGCAATTATTGCAAAAGCTTTTCAATTCACGCTGCACATTCTCTCATGATTGTTTGTTAAGTAAATAATGAATTTGATTTAATTCAAGCTGATATATGAGCATCATGGAACAAAAACTAGTTATATTTTTTAGATTTAAAATGAAAACAGTCTATTTTTGATAGCTGAATTATTGTTTTTTTTTATAAAGGGAGCATTGCAAAAGTTCTGCATTTCCTTTCGCAAGACCCACTTCTTTAAAATTGTAAGTTTCCCTTACCTGTATGATTTAATCAAGTCAGCACCCTACTTCCACTTAAAAGGTTATTGGGATGAGTATGTACCTTTCTGTGTTTCATTTTACTGGCACTAGATGAGCATACATATACATTTCACTCAAATTTGAAGCTGAATAAGAGTGGATTAACAATCACTAAAACTTGAACTCATCAACAAGGTCTGACTTCGGCAGGCAGTTTTCTCACCACCAGTAAAATGTATGCAATCAACAGCTCGGCATTTCACAAGTCTGCTCTTATTCAGGAATAAGAAGGCCCCACACGACGTTCTAGTGGAGCTCAAAAGTCCAGGACCAGCTGTCCAGCATGTCGATCAGGTCGTGCCCAGATGGAAAAAGAAGCTTACGCTCGTGCTCAGTGGGACCTTTAGGGCATTATGCTATTTTTATCATGACTGCATGAGCTTCATTAAATCGGGTAAAGAAATGGAGGTGCGTGAGAGAGAGAGATCTTTCCGTGGCCTTATATCATTTTTGTGTGATTCTTATTATGAAATGTGGACTTCATTAACCTGATCAAATCTGGTCACGATGGATAGCCCACGACCAGGTCAGTCAACTTTCTTCATGCCCACTTTTGGTGGTACGTGTCGTGGTGAGTCATTGATTTTATCACGTGTGTGGGTCTCGAATATTTTTGCAACGTTAGAATTATGATTATTTTAGTGAAGTGCGTGATTGTTGAATCCTAATACAGCGTTGGAATTAGGAGAGTTGTAACAAGAGAACTTTTATGTACTATTTTACGAAAGATATTTACAAACAAATTGTAAAGTTTGATATCACATATGGATGATAGTAAATTTAAAGACGAAAATACTGAGTGAACAAGTGCATGAAGCGGACTCTGTTATACACCATGTATTATTCCCTAGCTGTGTGTCTGTATTTTTTTTATCCAACGTAAACATGTCAACAGAAAAAACTAGAATAAGAGAAAAATAGCACAAGTTTTCAATCACTCAATGTATTTTATTATACAGCCGAAATCATGGTGTATTTTTATGAAGCTAAATCATAATATTTTTATGAATCAAAATCATAATATTTCTTTATGATCAAAATCATTATAATTTTATGAATCAAGATGGTATTTTATTTTTATGAAGCAGGATCATAATATTATTTGTGAAGCAAAATCATTATATTTTTCTGTGAAGCAAGATCATAATATTATTTTTATAAATCAAGATCATGCTACATATTTATGAAGCAGGTTCATAATATTATTTTTATGAAGCATTACAAGAGGAGTGCAGTACTGAATGATTCCTACTGTAGGTTATTGAAGGGAAAATTCTGCTAAGAACTTGACGACGAAATTTTTGCCTGGCTACAACCATTACTTAACGGGGATCAGAACTATTACTTAGACCCTTGTTAGAACCACTGGATAGAACCAAGTTAGCACCTTGACTTGGGACTTGGTCTTAGTTATTGCCTGGAGACTGCTAAAAGTCATTGCTTGGAACATGGTTAGAACAATTGCTTAAAAAATGGTCAGAAACATTGTTTAGAACCTGTTTAAGCCATCATTTAGAACTTGGCTCAAACTATTTCTTTGAACCTGGTCAGAACCTTGTTAAAACTATTGCTTAAGTAGAAACTGGTTAGAACCATAACTTTTGTAGCACCTTGTTAAAACCATTACTTATGTAGAACCTGGTTAGAACCATTATTTATGTAGAACCTGATTAGAACCATTACTTAAATACGAAGACGAAAATGAAGAAGCACGTTCGTATAGAAGAACCTCTTATCTGCATAGAACTCAAACTAAAGAAGTTTGAGCTCCAGCACCAGCAGCACCACCAGCACCAGCACCACTAGCACCACCAGCACCACCAGCACCACCAGCACCA
>VCRD01000842.1:1952-17513 GCA_006783055.1 Trinorchestia longiramus
GGGTGAATGTAGCCTCACATGATGGGTGAATATAACCTCAGACGATGGGTGAATATAACCTCACATGATGGGTGAATATAACCTCACATGATGGGTGAATATAACCTCACATGATGGGTGAATATAACCGCACATGATGGATGAATGTAACCTCACATGATGGGTGAATGTAACCTCACATGATGGGTGAACATAATATCGACACACTGGCGCTACACAACTCATTTATTTAATCTAAAGTTTAACTCCTACATGTCAAAATGAAATATTAATGAGGCAAGGACTACTATAACTATAAGGTTATAGTAGTCCTTGTAAGGAGGTTAAATCATTTTTCTTGTGATGAAGAAAAACAGATTCATTCTTATTTTATTATATTACATATTTTGCTGGTGAAATCAATTAATTTGCATTTAGGAGTTTATTACTAATACGTTCAAAGACCAAAATTTTCTATTCTCTAAAGTAATTTCATAAGCTTTGAGTTACCAAATTTTAGGTTAACATTTTGGTAATATTTTCAAACTTCATCCCTTAATTTTCCCAACATTCGAGTGAACAAATGTCATCTACCTCAAAAATTGCACTTCTCAAATTTATTGATTCAATCTACATCTCAAAGTGCAGTCAAAGACAGTGAGTAACAGACCTCTGCTCAAAGAATCGTCTGTGAATAGAACTGCATTTTCTTGTACATGATTTCTGATATCGATATTTTCTTCAAAAATGGCGAATGTGCTCTTCAGTAAGCCAGTATGGAAGTACAGAAAACAAAAACAAATATTTTTATTCATGATGACACAAATACAATGGTGTCGGAAACTGTTAAGTACTTTATTTAGTTTTTATATCATGTTTTATATTATAGTAATTGAATTAGTTTTTATATCATGGCAATTCAAAATCAAAGTTAATATTTGTTTCGTCGAGTAATGAAAGGGGAGGCAAATGAATGAATTTCGTCAGGCTAAATGAAAGCATTTCGTCAAACCAAATGAAAGAATTTCGTCAAGCAATATAAATGAATTGTGTCAAGACAAATGAAAGAATTTCGTCAAGCAATATGAATGAATTTTGTCAGGCCAAATGAATGAGTTTCGTCAAGCCAAATGAATGAATTTCGTCTAGTCAAATGAACGCAAGTAAATCGAGTAACCTAGAAGCATAGAGCTCAAGTTTCCAAAGAACTACAATAGGCTCTTTTGTGCATTGCTCAGTGACGATGAACTCTGCGCTTCTGGGATGCCTGACTAGCGTTATTCAGGTCTCCAAATTGTGCGCAATGAAGCAATAAAGCCAAAAAAATTGCGAATTGTTAAGCCTGGCTGCACAGCAAATTATTTCCGCGGAACCGCAATCATGCCTGCTGCATAGTTGATGGGGAGTCTTGTTAAGGCATGCAGAAGCAGTTGGAAGTTATTTAAGGGATTCTCGCCTTCAGATGTGGAACACCAAGCACACTTTTAAAATGCTTAATACTATGGACAGTTTTAAAAATGTTTGAAACACCAGAATCATAAAATTAAAAATGTTGCCTGAGCTTTAGAGACATTACATATAAAACCTTGTTAATATTTTTTTCTACCTCTAAGTGTTAGTTTTATGTAGATATATCTTAATAATTAAAACAAATAAAACAGGAGTAACAATTTAGAAAGGCCAGCTACGAAAAATGAAGAATAAATGCCTATAGACGAATGGGTTGTACAGTTACCTCCAACGCAAACGTTACTATAATAGATGAGGCTTTAGAAACGCAAGGTGCATCTCAAGAACGTGAGGGATCAGTTATCTGAAGATTAAAACCTCCATGCAAATCTTCATCTATTTTGCTTGCGTTGGAGGTTTACAGTATTAGTAATATTTGTATTACTTCAAAAGTAGACGCTAGCGTTCAATATCTTGCATGTTTTGAACTCGAGTTCATAAATAGACTAGATTTTACAACTTTTCCCGAAACGTGAAGATGTTGAGGCTTAAAAAGATTTCCGTAAAAGGATTGCGATGAGCGGCAACATGAGTTGCAACTGTTTTCACTTTCATTACTTAATCAACAACGAGTTTCTTTACAGCTTACATGACGAGATTCATTGTAACGTTTAAGTACTAATTTTCTACCTGTATTTTGTCATGTACTCGTAGGTCATCTCAGAAAACAAGTAGATAGAAGATGGTACTTCAGAATAGATTTCTTAGCTCCTTCAGGCTCATACTTTTGATAAAAAGAAACGGGTAGCATGCTCAAAAATGTATAAATTCATAGAAATATCCTATATTTATGATGGTGGTACATATTTTGAGCTGCTGAAGAGCGAAGGAACTCAATTTTAGAAAGTGGTATGCTTTCTATGCCCCCAAGCATTAAACATGACCCCTTCGGACCCCTTGTACCGCTAGACATAAAAGGGTTAATATGGTCGCTATAGCAAGCAGTTTACTGATGCGTACACTCAAATGAATTGGAACCGCTGCAAAGTTTGGAACAGAGATCGAGGCGAAGCAGATCCCCTTAATTTGTCTAACAAACACTAGAGACGAATAAATTACAACCATTTGCAGCGTGGGATTTGCTCAAGGTAAATGCCTTGCGGTTTGAAAGCCCAGATAATGTTTCTTCTGAGACCTTTGTCGAGCATTCCAAATGCCCCATCGTTTTGTTTCACATACCTTATATATGTACATACGTTACACTTTATGTATGTATTCATATATACATACATAAACATACAGGGAGCAGCAACATAACTTCCTTTTTTAAAGCAAAACGAATTTAAAAAAAAGAAGTTATGTTGGCGCATCCTGTATACACATGTAAGTTTAGAGCATGTCAAGAACATACCTATGAAGCGGAAGAAATGCAACACGTTTTATGATATTCCAAATTTTGCTAGATAAGAGTATTGCTTACAATAAAAGAGCGATACGAAGATTTTTGATGCAGTGAAATGCAATTTTATTAATCGAATAGTTTGGTTTGAAGATTACGTATGTCCTGCCTGGTCTGAATCGATTGCAATGCATACTCTATCTCCTCAATAACCAACACTATTCTTCCTACCAAATTCATTCATATTTGCAGTTCAGATTACAGGCCTAATGCCATATTTGTAAACTTTATAGGAACGGTGAAACCAAGCATCAGAAAAGGCCTAGATAAAATGATTAGGAGTATGAAAAGAAAAACACGCTCTTTTCCCAGTTATCGTTGTCGTATGATATCCTGGGTGTGAATATATTGTAAAATACCGTCCCTGGAGTAAATAAAAAATGAAGTCAATACATAACAGATAATCGAATATCGTGCTATAATTTCATCATCCTGTAGACAAGACAATTCCTTCAAGCCAAACAAAGCAAACAATTCTCAAGTAGAAGCGTTGCCAGTAAATATAGCTGGCACTCGCATTCATTATGGAACTTCACGGATAAATCATAAACTTTTCCACGGCAGAAGAATAGCTATGATGAAGTGTACTTATCGACCACGCGAGGTAGGTAAATAGACCATTTGAATTCCAGGTAAAACGGTTAATTTTTCTTGCATTCTTTGTTTATAATAACACTGACATTTTTCCAATTCTCCAATATTAACTTAAATAAAACTCTTAATCAGGTAAATCGTCAAAAAGCTTGAGTTTAAGAAGCTGAAGTACCATTTATTAAACAGTATCGATTATCGGACAGTAAGAGAACCCTTTTACTTTGTTGTCTATTTGCAATGTATGGAATTCTAATTGAATATATAATTAACGTCTGTACTAGGTGATTTATTTTCGAAGAGACTATAATTGCTGTAAAATAAAAAGGTAATAAGTTTATACTAATCCTGATAATATAAAAGTGAAACTATGGAATTTACCGAGTAAACGAGATATGTTCTACTTTACCAATAAATGCCATGAAGAGCTTGGAAAGACTCGTGCACAAAGAAACTTCGACTTTCATGTCAGTTATTTCATTCCGTAAAGAGAAAATCAACGACCAATTCACAACAAAAGTTTCCTGAAATGGACTTACCTTAACAAAGAACAAGTTCTATGTTTGTACGAACTTTTTGTTTATTGTATGAGCATAAAGCGAACTGCGTTTACAACTCCATTAATTCGTATGAAAAATGGATGCCACGGAAGTTTGAGATGGAAATCAAGGCGAAGACTTCGTCTGTTTCTTGTTTTTTTTTACTTAAGTTGACTGTCATCTATGAACATGAGCACGGGAAAAAATGCAAGTAGTCCACTAGTGCTGTCCACCCTTCATATAGTAAACTACTGGATCGTAATCGCCTCTGTCAGCGCTGTGTTAGCGACAGCACGGGAGTGGACTACTTGCATTTTTTCCCGTGGTAAATATATTATATTTACCACGGGAAAAAATGCAAGTAGTCCACTAGTGCTGTCCACCCTTCAACTGTCGCTGCAATGAGATCGCATCCGTAACTGAAATACACTCAAACCGCCTTATTTTTATCATCAATATTTGAATCATTTATAACGTGTAACGCTTTAAAGAGTTGTTCTTAATTATTTTTAGTATTTCTCAATTATTTTTGTGTTTTTCATAGAGATTTTCATGCATAAATGAACTCATCAAATTTTATATCGTGACTTTAATTACGACAAAAAAGGAGGCTCGAGTGTATTGCGTTTTACCGGTAAAAGTCACAAAAAAATAATATTTAAAAATAACTCAGACGTTTTGAATTGCGCAATATTGTCAGCTATTTCGAATTTATTAAAGTAATTACGTATAGCTAAGAGAATGGAACAAATTTTAAACAAATTCAGGGTTCCACATTTGCTATTAATGATTTATTATATTCAGAGTCGGAGCTCCAAATTCTTGTTTCAAAAATGTATGCCAATTCGTAAAATTAAGGGAGCTATTGCTTACCTTTATAATTTTCAATTATTTATCGATGTTAATGTCATGACATGGAGTAAGCGCGCAATGTTGTCCCATATTCGAACGCAATCAATGGCTTAATACAACTAGAGTCTGAAAAGATACTTTAGAAAATGATCGATGGTTCAGTCCTATGAACGATGATGTGGAATGCACACAGCTTAAGATATAAATCAGCAATATTTGTAGAATTTCTTGGCAAGGAAAAAATGATCTATGGATCGCTTTTTACACAAAGCAATGCGTCAAAAACTTTGGGTGACATATCTGGTTTAAAATATTCTAACGTTCCTAAATATTTCTTCTACTCATCGCCCCTACTGAGCACCTATGCCCTAACAAGCCATCCATAATAGCCCACAATCGCTGGATCAACATTAATAGTTAAAAGAATGCTGGAAGAACAGGAAAATCCAATAAAATCTGGGAGGCAAAATCGAATACTTTTAAGTCACAATTAAAATATAGGTTATCATTAATAACGTACCTGTTCTATATTTCATCTAATTAATAAAACTTTAAGTGAGAAACTAGTGCTAGTATCACCAGCTTGGTCGACTGGTGAGCGAATCTGCTTGCGAGCGGAAAGACCCGGGTTCGAATCCCGCTGCCGACATGGTTGACGCGGTTAGAAATACGACATGGGACTTGGGTAAATAACCGAATAATTATCGAAGTAATTATCCGACCCAAGAATGGGCCAGAAGGTTCGTTCCTATAGCCTGATTCTATTCTATTTTATTTTAGTGCCTTACAAATAAAACTGAGAATGTATGTTATAGTATTCAATACAATAAATAGAAACATCTACTTACCGTTGTGCGTTTTGATCTGGTTCAGGAGGCGAAGGTTTCGATTGCCTCCTGATATAAAGAAAAACGTACATTAAAAACTTCAAATGAAAAATAATGGTTGCATTGTCTGACGAACAAGAGAAGCCATGTGATGCAAATGTCCACACGCGGAAGTTCAAAATGAAAGAGATATTTATAATTATGATACATTTGAATCTTTTCAAGCAAAGTTAACAGTAAGTAATTAACACACATTGAATGTAATGTACAACTTTTCGCCACCAGGTATCAGCATACGATGCATCGCTTACTCTGTTTCCAATTTCACCAAATTCAAAGCGAAATATACGATATGTCTTGAATGAAGGAACCTTCAATAACGTCAAACAAGCGTGACAGCTGTGCAATATTTTGATCCGACCACTGTGAAACTAAAATTTGAAACTAACATTTAATATCAAATTTAATACCAAATAAATCAATCTTAAATGGAGTGCATACATATATGAAGAAAAACAATTTGGATTCGAATAGCTTCATGAATATGGAAGCAAAAACACACAACTTTTGACCAACAATTTCTGGACCGTAGTACGAAAGTAATAAACACTCGACAGAATTGCCCAAATGTTTCATATCAGTCAACAGCATAAATACCTAATATTCAAAAACAACTATGCGTCTTTAAAATAAATATGGGATGCATAAAATAGTCAAATATTTTTTGTTTGTAGAAGTCTGAAGACGTAACAGGGTACAATTTTTTTCAAGATCCAATCTAAACATGAAATGATCTTTCCGTTACGCATCGTTTCTGTGATGCGTTTAGATAAATGCATTTCATTAATCACCAAAGTGGCTTCATATTCAATGATTATTCGCTCTCAGAGCTTCTTTTTTGACATATTTCGTGTTCACTTGGACAATAAACACAGAAGACTTCTGAAGTCAGAAGTCTCAGCTCTTTAAAAAACCAGTCGCACGCAAAATCATGCTTTGATCATGAGGGCTGTGCGGTCAATGTCCTTGGCTGAAACGAAGACAATTGGAGTCATTACACAAATTGTCTGCAATCTGGAAAAGTGCAATTCACAGAAATAAAAGGAGGGTGCCATTAAGTACAATATTCAGAAATGTTTTTGCGTTTCACGAGGCTCAAAGGTGAATATGTTCATTCTGTGATACCTTGACACTTTTGTGTACAATTCTCTCTATATGTAACTATTCTTAAATTTTTCGAATTCTTAACGCCTCATATTGCTTTCAACAACACAAGAACGCTTAACTATGTTGATTAGCGCTTATAACTACGCATGACTCACCTAGTCAATTAACATTAAAATGTTTTCAACCATATCTATTTCACCGGCTGGGCCACACATATTCGTACATTTTGTGTTTCTAAAAAACGCACTAAAATATTTTTAAAATACTTGCAGAGCTTGCATTTAGTATATTCGTATTAAGCTATGCAGCCTAAAAACTAGAAATAGAATTTTTAGAATTTATTCATGTTCAACGACTAGCATTATTTTTTCTAGGTTTCAATGTTACGTCTAACCAGGGCGCTCCTGAAGCTAACTGTTTTTGCCGTCGTGTCCTACTTTCAACAAGAAAAAAAATGATACCAAAGTATATTTATTAATCTTTATTTGTTTCCCACGATTCAACATCACTTCAATTCCTTCGATTTTAGCTGTGATTACTAACCATATGAGCACAGAAGTTGAGTTCAGAAAGTATAGAAAATAGTACCCTGCAAATAAAAAAAATTGAGAAAAAGAAATTGTCAGAACGCTCGAAAAATTTTGTCCCATCGTTCATAGTCATTCTGACCACCGATTTGTTTTGTCATGATGTGGAAGTTATCATCATTAGACCACGGGTTCTAGAGAGGTTCCCTGGTTCAGCGAATATTCGAAAACCCACTATTTTTAATTTTCCTTTGTCATTATGGTACGCTACAAGAAACCTTAGTTGTCAAGAATAGGAACATTCGGAGATAAAATTTTACAACTTAGATCACTTTATTGCTTAAGAATAAGTGGAAATCAACCGTCATGTCTTTCTTCTCAGTATTCAGAGAATAAAATTAAATTTTCACGTATCAAACAGCCACTAGAATTATGAGATAATTTTACGCGACTCACAAACCCGCCTCAGAAATGTTCCAAAAGTTAAATTATTGCGTCAGCAGCGACGCTTCACTGTAGACAGTCGAGGACGTTGACTTGGATCCCTGCGTAAGCGGCAAATTAGCCAAAAAGTCGCTAAAACAGCCAGAAATTCAACATTACGTCTTCAAGATGGCAATTTACTCCGTCGAGGACAGCAACACTGAGAGCTTCAAGTCTTTTCGTTCCCTGAAGAAGAGCGTCAGAAGGATCATCAAAGGACACTCACGCAGATTAACCCTCTGAGCTGCGCATTTAAACGTTTTTTAGTCAAGAAGAGTGAATTGAAAACGCTAACTAACTTTCAGAATATTATTATCCAATGAAATTGAAGAACGGAACAAAAAACTTGAAGTTATTTCGTGGGATATGAGAAGAATTAATTCAGAAAAACGACTGAGTTTTTTGGTTTGAAGAATGTTTTTAATTACCGAATAGCTGCCAACACAAATATTTCATAGAAATATTTTTAAGCATTAAAAATATTGAACGAAATGTTAGCAAAAATCGGGAATTTTCTAGATGCTAAAATTCCATTGTTTATCCTTTATAATGAAAGAGAATGGGTTCTTAAAGCTGAATACTCGAAGCAAGTTACCCAGCTCTATGAGACTGAGGAAACACACGGGTGCGAGTTTGTATTCTTTATTGCAAAGCTTCATTCCAGTGAGACGAACTGTCTGCGCACAGAACACGTTTTTGACACCACCAGCTTAACAGGTAATACTCTCTCCATGTCCATGGTCTCAACAATATCTAGCTCACGTTGATGCCAAGTGTACAAAGGATCTGTCAATGACAGTGCTGATCATCGTTTTTTTTTAAATTAAACTGAGCAACTATAAGCTCCAAGCCCATCACGTATCATCGTTAGTCAGATATTGATTCCGTTAGGTATTTCATGCAAGATATGAGTTGGCTTGTTCCACTGTTAATCAATCTCAAACATCAAAACTGAAATCATAGAATAATGCTAAAACAGCTTTTTCTTCGCCGATTGTCCACTTTAGTTTCACTCCTGAGTTTCTTCCTGGCACACCCTGTACCAGACTCCTGTTTTCGCTCTCGTCCTAGCGGTATCTTGGAGTATCATACCTGGCCTCTACGAGTTCAAAGACTTTAGATTCAGTTAATTATAACGAATGCCTGTGGTACCTTTACTTTGCTCCCATTTATTTTTGAAACTTGTAATTATGTAGTACAATCACAACTAAAACATGGGATCACGAAATTTGCCTTTTGTTCGTGACATGCGTGCTGCTCTTAACGATTTAAGACACATTCCATTATATATAAAACTATTATATAGTTTAAATGCGTGCTTATCGAACGAAATAAAATTAAAGCTTTTATTCAAGATTCAAATTGATTATCATATTACAAAGACTTTAATTGTGAAATTCTGAATTGTTTTCATTGACAACGAATTTTGAAAGAATTGAAGACTATTTCAAATCAATGATAAAACAATGACAAAGTTCTGGCTGATCTAGTATGCCCTAATAACTGCTATTGTGCAGGTCTGTCATTGTGCAGTATTTTACAGTGGAAGTCAATTTAATCCCTTAATGGCCCTTAATGTCGACGTAATATAGTATACAGTACACGTACGAAAGACCGGAGACTAACTTCTTTTGCAATGCTACTTTTTTATTCAATGTGATATTTTCAATTTAAATTACTGTACCCGTATCTAAGTCAACTAACGCTTTCTTTATTTTGAGGTAAAATATGAGTACAATCGTAAAAGACTACTACTTACAGCCTACGATTATAAGCTTCTACATTTTCATGCAGTTGGGGGTACAGGTATGAATATTATGCATTAAGTTGTGCAATTCCAGAGCCCTGAATAAATCTCGTCTCACTTCCAGCATGCATGCAGATATGACCATCAGAATATCGCAAGGTATTGTCACTTTCAATACGCATTAAAAATAATTTTATTAAACCCGCGAAATTTTTCTACAAGCATAATAGTCAATGTACAAACATCAAATTTGATTGCAGGTTACGATTGAAAAAAAAGTTTTTAGCTTCTTTATTCATCACGCGATTACTTGCCATTAAGGAACACGTGAAGCACATAATAGTCAACGTACAAACATCAAATTTGATAGCAGGTTAGGATTGAAAAAAAAGGTTTTAGCTTCTTAATTTATCACGTGATAACTTGCCATTAAGGGACGGGAGAAATCATATTAATAAAGCCAAACCTAAACTGTTATAGCAGTCAATTATTATCTCAGTAGTCTAAACAAAAACTTCAAATCGTCAGCAAATACTCGTGATTTTGTAATTACATCTTCAGTATAGACCAAATTATTATCGTTATTAACGGACTGATGACATCTTCAATAATGAGAGTATGTTCATAGAAATAAGGCGAGTGCAATATTAGCATGGTGATTTACTAGAAAATTTGAAGCGAAATTCCTCAACAGTGACAAGACTCATAATTAAGAAAAGAAGGGATACGAGGAAATATAATTTCTCTGGAATATGCATTTCCAACGGAGGAACTGCATTTCTATCCGTCGCGTTCACACCCAAGCAACTGAAGGGAAGCAGACCGTTGATTAGATTTAACTTAATATATTGGAATTGAATAGTTACGAATTGCTCGATCCTAGATTACTAAATATAATTAATAGAAGCCCCATTGGTTGGCAAAGGGGAAATTACAAAGCAGTAGAAGGGAATAGAAGTCGCCTGTCCATGCGTATCAGATAATAATTAAAGGATGAGAAGAGGATATGTTGATATTGTCTTCGAAGAAATGCTTCAGATAATAAATAAACGCTGCGAATATGCTCACCAATTTTAGCGTTCAATGTATGAATATTTGTTAGAGTGTTAACGAGTTGTGTGGTAAGTTAATCTGAGTTCATGACTAATATTGGTCTCCTATCATGCTTTAAATGTGACCATCTGCAGCTCAATTTTGCTTTATTTTGTTCAGACACTAATTATGTCGCCAAGATGACATACCTTCGACAAAAAGTTGATCCACAGTAATGAAAAAAATATGAATGATGTAAATTGATGCTGTTTTTATCTTGCACAGACATAATATTTGAAATGAAGTACAACTCTCTAATAATCAGATACGGAAATAGGGGCTAAGAATTCGTGCTTTACACTCAACATGCTGAGAATTCCTACATCAGACATAACAGCGCACGCCATTCTTTTTGTTAGATTTTGTGAAAGAGAACTACTAATTAATTATTATCCAGGCAGAAGAAAGAACTGCGGCAGCACACACAATGCGAGTTCTTTCCAAAGTTCATAATGTTAGCCCAGCATGAGTTTTCAAAAGAGACTTTGACGCAAAAAAATTTCACACTAAAATGAACTGGACTCGGCTGTTCATATGGCAGAGGCAGAGCAAGATTGGGACTACAGTACTTTGTTCTTTACTATCATTAATTCGTCTTTCAGAAGACCCCGTTCGTGAATTATTACAGCCTTTCTCACTGGAATTGCTTGCTTAGCTTGGATAAAATTGACAATATACTGCAGAGTGTTTCTGTATTTTATGATAAAAGGCCTGGATTTCAACCGTAAAAGACGCAATTTAAAGAAGTAAAACTGTCACCTAAGCCCGAAAGTCCATTATAAAAGGATACATGCATTCTTGAAGTCACCAAAACGACAAGCCGTTGTGTTGAAAAAAATGAGATGGGAACTTTAGGGCTCATCTTCGTTCGAAGTTAAGGTGAGATAAAGTACACAACATAATACAATTGAATTATTTTTTGGCTTGTATGAACATTATCAGAACAATCGGTCTTTTTACGCGGCTCTTAGCTCTGAGAACTCTGAATTCTTAGTTCAACATACCAACCGACACAGGTATGCTGACATGTAAAGGTAAATGCATGTATGCAGCAAGCCGAAGCACATTAAATTCAAACATCCTTATAATTTTACAATGCATTTACATTCATGTATCACAATCTGAAATATTTTCCATTTTTAGTTTTACTAGATCCACGCGTGAAAAATCACGGTTTTTACTAAATTTTTCATTTTAATTTGCCAGTGGACGCGGGTTTTGCGAAAGAGTTTCATCATTGATGGATGTGCCTTTGGTATCCACAATACAATGTTTACAATACATGTATACCCTACGAAATTTCTTCTTATTTAAATCCGTAAAAGTGTCTATTATACAGGGTGGCCTATAAGTAAGGTACCTTTTTAAAACTATTTTCAAGAAAATCACAATTCCGAAAATAATAACTCAATTTCCAAAATCATTGGCCTTATACTAAATGGTAGCCAGGTTACTGGTCAAACTAATTTAAAACATTTCTTTTCGTATTATCAATTAAAAATATCATATGATGAATTTCAACAAAAAAAGATTAAAGGAAATTTCTATTTATAAAAATAAACCGATTGTGTATTCTGGATACCATAATGCAAGTGAAAGAGAATTAAATTGCCACAGAAAAATTATGCAATAGAATGATTTCTTGTATTTCTTAAGCGTTATTCTTGCTGCTATCACAGCTATCGATTAGAAGAGTGTGACACATGGACAGACGGATGGACGAATGCAGCTCTTATTAATAGATTTTATGATATTAAAATCATTAAGTGTGGGCCTGCTTGCGAGACCTGCTTTCAATATGGTAACATTAATGGTAGATACAAATGCATAGCATGAGGTTTTCAAGTACTGTCATAATTGAAGCTTAGACAAGCAATGATTCTCAATTAAATAGCACACAATATTTCCAAGCCGAATACAGTAGCTAACGTATTCAAAGTGATCTGAAACTCGTGTTGGGAAACGGTTTTTCATACCAAACAAGTAAGCAGCGTCTGGTACGATGTATGTGAAGGTGACACCATCACTGAAACGCACAACTTCCGCTAAAACTAGCGGAATTGTCTAAGTTTCCAAAGACCCACAGTCACGTCTGTGGGTAGTTAATAGCCGGCAAAGTTTTGAAATGAAGCTTTAGCTACACACAAAGGAAGCTGTGAACGTTGTAGCTTGAAAATGAGATGTTACATATGTGATTCAGTGATCTTTCTGAAACATAGGAGTCACCACGTGTATATCTGCAGTTGCGTGCTTAGAAGAAATAAAAAACGCACTGGAAATTCGTTAATCGAATGCTACAGACTTTATTTCAAGGATTTAAAGCAATAGAAATGTGATTAGGAGTTTTTAGACCAAAGGTGGAGTTGTTACCGTTCACTAGCGAATTACTGAGAAAGCCTGACATCTATGGAAATAATTTATTCCAAGATTTCAAAACACATTGAACATTTGAACATAAAACATACTGAAACGCAAATGAAAAGTCACAGGAGCTTGGTTTCTGAAAAGATAAAACAGGACTTTTGCATAAGACTTAACCTTTTAATAAAAGAAAGTTTGAGGTAAAAGAATAGAAGTGTTCAGCAAGGATATTTTTTTGCTGGAGATTATTAATTTATCGCCTGTAATACATATGTTGTACACAATTAACATTGTGAACATTTATAGTAATTTTTCTCCCATCCGAATTTTTAAGTCATCAAATTGTAAATTTTCTGTCGAGAATATGGCTATTTTTTAGCTTTAAACGTCTTATAAATATATCTATTCATTAGCTCTAAACGTCTTGTCATGCAAATAGCTATTTATTTGCTCTACATAAACGTCAGGTCATGAATATAGCTTTTTTTTTAGCTGTAAACGTGCCGTGGAGAATGCTGTCATTTTACTAATCTAACTCAAGTCATCACTTAATGTCCTATAGTAACACAGCAGACTCTCAGAGAACTAGAAAAATGCAGTGATATTTTACGCTTCAAAATTTACAACTAAATGGCAATAATGTTAATAAGTTCGACTTGAATAACAATATAAGGAATAATTTAATTTTTAAATTGATTACGTCTTCGACATAAATGGTGATGAATGATCGAACAGTACAGTAGGCATAAACATTATGGTTTATTATTCAAAAACTACAACAAGCTTCATAAATAACGCACTTTATTATCGTACGTATCTTCCCATGAATTCAATTCTAACCTTTGATTTTCCATTTGTATTGGTACGTAAGGCATAGTAATTATTAATTTTAAACTAGCGAGCATGTTTCTATGAAAAAAGGCCAGCACGGTTTTATTCACATGTTCTTTTTTCTCTTTTTTCATTGCTCATCTTGGCGTAGGAATTTCATCCCTAGTCGCTCACGAAAATTCCGCTTAGCCAAAAACACATTTCCACAAACACAAGCTAAATAATACCCTGAAAAATAGCAAGAAAATATCACTCCATTAGAAACAAGCACTCATGCTGACCCTGCGTGAAGCATCGGGGGCAGCCGAGGTGGACTTCGTTTAGCAAAGCTCAAAACATTGCGCGAATTCCGGAGACTCCAAGCACCAACGAGTAAAGAATTAGGTGATGCAGCCTCCAGATAAGCTATTCCCACTGGAGGAGGCACGACGAGATCATTTCCGTCCAGGCTTAATGAAAGAACCGGCAAAATAATGAGAAAAAGATCAAGGGATTGTCTTTAGGAAAATTGTATTTATTGCAGGAAGAAAAAGAGTCACTTGGTCCATGAGATGTTGCTAGTTTTGGCATTGCTCATGAAAAGATCTAGCGTCAACTTAATAAAAAGAAAGTAATGCATTCTTAAATTAAAATTTCCTAAAACTTCTAGTTTTTATGATTTACAATTTGGGTATATTTTTTCTATCACAGCGATGGATGATTTTTTGCAGCTCGCTCATGCAATAATATGGAGTTACATTTAAATAGTTTTAAAAAGAAATGACTAGTTGCAGTTATTAATTAACGAAAGTTAATTCACAATTGTATTCCTACGAATATTTCATTCAACTAACAGGTGTAAATTTAGATCGAAAACATTTCATATCGCAAAACTTGACAATGTTAAATGGCATAATAACGTACAACTTCATAACACATCAGGGTCACGTTTTCACTGTCTCTTTCAGGGCTATGTCTCCACGAAATTAAATCTTGGAAACTCTGTAAGTGTTTAATTGTAGCTTCAAGGGGGCAGGTGCAATTGTTTACTTAGAGAGGCAGAAGGGCAACAAAAATAATTCAGAACCAGTAATGCTGACTTATCAATTACGAAGGCACGACTGAGATGCTTCAAAAACGTAGCTTTTATATCTTTCATTAACCCAAAGACGAAATTCCAGTTAAAATAATGAAATTTTGCAGTTTAAAATTGGGACATGAGCAATATACATTAGAAACCATTTGAAGACATAACAAGTACAGTCATAGTCATCCGTAATAAAATTCGCTTGGCGGTGAAAATCTATCAAAACGGTGAGGCATTGTTGCAATCGAGAGCAGGGATGTCCCGATGTACCAACATCAAAATCTTGACCGATACTCGTACCTATACTTTATTCTACACTTATTGCAACACCCAATATAGTTACTACACGTGTATGAAATAACAAATACATATGCACTTACTACCAAGACTGCTAAAATGAAGCTGATGCTAGTACCTTGGGTTTTTAAGATACTGCGAAAACACATATATTCATATTATAGCTTATCTGCTTGTTGTTTTATTAGGACCTTCTGATGGTCAGAAGAGATCGGTGTAACATAATTCAAATAAAATCGGTGTAACATAATTCAACATAATTCAACATAATTCAACTAAAAGGAGTATTTCACG